>JAUZNK010002907.1:0-62716 GCA_035046665.1 Euphysa ruthae | reverse complement strand
TCACGTCCTATAGCTCTAGGGCTGGTGGTGTCCTGATACTACCTAAAATTGACCACAATATCCAATTTACTAGTTTAAACTCACTTGAGCTCCGTGCATGGAACAAAATACCTAAGCCCCTTAAAATGTGCAAAAACATCAATACTTTTAAATCTGAAATTAAACATGTTGATATCTACTGCAAATGTAAGATATGTGCCTAATTATAGATATACTTTCTTTTAACCCTTAATCTATTATATTATTTAGTTTATATACTTTTACAATTGGATTTGATTAGTGTTTTCTACTAATGTTGTAATTTTTCCAATTTAAAATAAAGATTTTTCCTTTTTTTTTTTTTTTAAGGTTTTATGCTGTCTGTCCATTAAAGTGTCTAACAATTTTATATTCTATTTCTTATTTTCGAAGATGAACAACGATAAAACGTTAATTTTTAACAAAACAATTTTTTACTATTTTGCCTAATTTTTGATGAACATGCAGTATATGGGACCATTACACTTGCCAATTTCACCAAACTTTTCAACAATTTTTGTTTGAGGGCTCAGCTCTATTAAGTAATGTTTCATTCAATCTTTCATCCTTTAATAGTCCCATACTTTTTTTTATTCTGGCTGCCATAAGTCCACTATTTTTCTGTGTAGTGCCTAAATGTCCTGTTTGTTTAAAAAATATTACATCTTTTTGCTTATCACCTAAGAACAGTGAATTTACATTTTTAAACTATTTTTAACACTGTCTATCACAATTAAATACAGTTATTATCAGTTATATAAGAGTATTATACACATATTATAATTATAATTATGCATATAATAATGAAAGAGGCATTAATATCCACTGTTTTTGTGATAATTGGCAAAGCATGGAGCTGCACAAAGTCCAACATCACAATCAAGGCATTCATATCTAGAATCACAGACAACTCACCTTCTGAGAATTTATTTTTGATGCTGATGCCAAAACACACGATGGAAAATGTCAGTCAACTAATCGTAATGGTTTGTTTGCTGCCAATCTTGAGCGACCTTTACCTGTCGGCTTTTTACCATATCATTGGACCATTGATGTGATTAGTTGTGTTCTAAACTGCATTACTGATACATTCCCTTCCCCCATTTTGTTATAAACTATGTAAGCATTGAAGACTGCTTGGTTGATCACATGAATAAAACTTTTTTGTACCACGTCTTCACCCTTTTTCTCTCTACCTTGTATGATGTCAACATTTAGTCACTCTTATCGACGCCTCCCATATTTTTATTGTAATCATCTATTTCTAAAGGAACTTCCTTTTGCTTCTCGGTTCTCAATACATCTTTAGTAACATCATTGATGCAAGTTGAAATTGTATATAGGTCTCGTTTGCCTTTCCAATGTGATACTATTACATTTGTTCTTTCGTCATAAAAAAACTATATAATCATTTTTTTTTAACTTTGTAGCTGCGGTAGTATAGTGATAGTGTAGTGATAGTTGTCCGCAAACCTTTTCATTCTTGCAAAGTGTTCCTGTGGTATCTGTAGACCTTAGCAATAAAACATATGGAAGCTCATAAAAAGAATACCAGTTATCTATATAAAATTTGTAACCCTGATTGAGTAATCGGTCCATAAACTTTATAAAAACTTTTTCTTTGCCACATATCAATAATGTGGATTGAGTGTATCAGTAAGCTCGTATCCTGTTCTAAATAAGCTGACCTTTCCACAAAAGAAGTTATTTGTCAATAGAAATATTTTGAACATTTCTTGGTGTTTTTTTATTCAAATAATTTCATACGAGACTAATTTTGGATAATAAAAGGATATTTCTCTTGTGATGTAGCAGTATCAATCAATTGAATAAACTTGTTGATCAACCTGAACTTATTATACGGTAATAACCACTTGATAGCACTTGTAAACAATGGGTTCATGGTGTAGTAGATTTCATACGTGGGCTTCCAAAGTACTCTTTGGTATAGAAAAATAGCAAAATAGTCTTCTTTTTTTTTTTTGTATTTATAATTTGAGAAGCAAATCTATTGGTTTGTAAGACAATAAACTCACAAAGTTCATGTGTGAAGTAATGTTCAAATAAATAGAGTGGATCATTGTTTACAATATTCTGGTTGTACCTTGAAATTCCAGCAAACTCAAAGGATTGATTTTCATTTATCGGGGGTTCAGAAGTCCATTGGAGTATGTATTGGGCTTCAGGATGTTCGTTCTCAACAGAATTGTCACTATCACTTGCAGCATCAACCATGGCAAGCATTTCTTCCCCGAGACCTAACTTACCAGAAAGTGCACTTAACTCTTCACTATTGTCGAACATAAAGTTATTAATCTGTTCATTTGTATAAACTCACTTTCTTGTTGAAGATTTTGGCATTGGAGTAGTTAGCCAACAGAACAGCCGTTCTGCCGCATTTATTCAAAAGTAAACACTTGAAAATCGTATTCATAATGATCTAATATAAAATAAACTGATGTAAAAGCTGCACAAAGCTCTGTGACTATGTAATAATTAGGTCTATGATTTTGAGACGTATCATTGCTGATGAACATTAATGAAGTATGAAGTGATTTATGAAACCGTAATAATATGGCAGGGACTGTTAAAGGGGTAAGCTTTAATTCTGTTTAACTTTATAAAACTAACAAAAAAATCATTTCTTATAATTTTCCATTGTTTAGAAAATTTTATCTAGATGGCTTGGCTTTCCTGTCTTATATCGTTTATTTTATTTTTTTAAGTGTTGTTGTTATTATTGTTTGGGATGGTTCTTCTATTGAAAAACAATGTATATACATATATGATTATAATTGCGATACTGGCATGACTTTATATCAAGTTACAAAAATTTTTTCTTAGAACGCCAGATATAAATTTGGATTTTAAATTTGGATTTTTTGGTAGAGAAAACCTTGCAGTTGTGTTATATAATTTTCAAAATTTAGACAGCAGAGAAACTTCTACTAGAGTTAGGTGCATTGAAATTTCAAAAATCAAAAAAAGGTAAACAGTTAACCACTTTTATTTATAGTGTTTTTATATTGCATTATGTATATATGATGTGAAGATAATACACACATATAGACCCACATTAACTCACTCACACACACACACACACTCACTCATATTATATATTTATAAATATACACAATAAAAAAGTAATAACAAATGAGTAGTATTTATAAGCACATGATAGTTCCCAGGAAAAACTACAACTTTGTATAAAACTAAACCTTTTTTCGTTCTTCAGTAATATAAGACATAAATTTTATACACTTTAGAGAGTGAAGAGCAAAAATCCTTAGATTGGAAGATTTCTAACCCCAGTGGTAACTTTTTGAATGTTTAAAGATGCTGTGTAGTGTTACGTTATCTCCTGACTTGTAACTCATCTAGCATTTATAAAATAGTTATTTGCAGTAACCTGACTTATTTAAAATTTTCTTATATTTTCAAGTTTAAAGAAAATTGGTTTTCTCAAAACAGTTTTTTTCAAATTCGAATGTATTTGTAAATCTTCCACCATAATTATTTTCTTTGAATATATACCCTACCGTATTATTTATAAGGAATTTTAAATTTCTACAAGAAATTCAAACTCTAGCTACACCTCAAGAGTTTTAAAATAAAGGGGGCAAACTTTAGGTTTACCATCAGATTTTTGTTAGAGCTTTAAAACTTTAGAATTATAAAGATGAAATTTTAATTCCTAGTCGAACAAGAAGCCATTAAATATTTAAAGTAGCTCTAAAAGCATCTTTAGCATTAATTTACCATTAGAAATTTTGGCATAAATCTTGTTTTTTATCAAAATTGTTGTTGCGACTTCTACAGCTGTCACATGGTATTAGCACGGCTTAGATCATTTATTTTATACATTTATTTTATTATTATTATATATTTTTTAAGTGTAAGTTTGACTAGCACGTTTTCATTTTCCAACTGATGTTTAAAGAATTTAAATCAGCAATTTGTATGAATTTTCTTAAGAAACTCTAATATTAATACACCAATGAACTAGAATCTGAAAAACAAAAGTAGAAAAATAAAAGATTAAAAAAAAAAAAAAAGAAAACCATTTTTGTTATGAGTAACAGGCATCTGTGAATAAAAGTACCATTAATTATTAAAACTTCAAGTGCCAAATTATAACAGTCAAAAAAGAAGTAATTTAATTAATGTATACCACATTAAAGACCTCTTAACAATATTTTTGATATCTCAGGGATATCTTTGAATCAGTTTTATGACTCGCAATATGTCTGAATGTTGTTCTGAGGTTGGCGTGCTTTTTTGTTTTTAGCATATTCACCATATTAATATTAGTCACATCTGAATATGCCGCTTATAAGCAATAATTCTCCTCATGTAAATTTTAAGTGATTAGAATAGGGCTAAGGAACTATCCCGTCTATGTTATAATTTCGTCATGTTAGGGGAAATATTAATGTTATTTAACAGCATAATATTAATTTTTGACTTATTTGTAGCTGGACAGCAGCAAGGGCATGACTTTAGGTACATATTTTGTATTATACAAAGAGAGTTAGGGACTTTTTAAATACATATTTAATATTATATTTAAATACATATTTTTTACAAAGAGGGTTGTGATTGTAATAGCAAAAATTAATTCTGGCTTATATTTTTAAAAAATTCAAATTTTTTTTTTTTTTTTTTTTATTGGAAACCTACTTATAGGAAGCATATAAAGTCAAGTACTAGACCTATAAAATGATTCAAAAGACATTTAGCACTTCAGAGTTTTTAGAAATGTTTAGACATATCTTGTTTTATAATACTTTATGGAATTTGCAAGGAATCTTAAAACGAGATATACATCTAAGAGAAATTAAAAAAAAAAATTGATAGTACTTAATTGTGAAAAAGGTAAGAAGCTTTTAATACTAGGATATGCGCTTGGTTTCTTATAGAAAAGATTTTGTGTAAAACGCCATTTTTTAAGTAAGAAATTTTTGGTTTTGATTCATAAAATGCTGATTTTCCTAATTTTCCCTGTAAGAAGTGCAGCTTAAGGATTATTCAGTTATATTTTTATAAAAATTTTTTCTTCCTATGGTTCTGTTGTATACTTGTCTGTAATCTCATTTCTGTGTTTTATTGTAAGATGTATATTTATATTTAGTTGTCTTTAAAATTTCATTTTTTCTTTTTATATTTTTTCAATCTTCAATTAAAATTGCAAGTTTCAAGATTTTATTTCATTTATTTCTTATTAAAGACTCCAATGAGTTTAACATGCATGTTAAACTGCTTTGAATTAGATAAGAATTTTATCCCTCAAAAGAGCAAAGAATTCTGTAAAGTAGATTTTTTTAAACATGCTTTTTTAGAAATGGTTCTTTTCCGGACCTTTGTAAATGTAATTCTAAAATCCTGAAATTTGCCACTTTGCTAGAACAATTTGTAAATACCTTTATTATAAATTGTTCAAGGATAGGGTAAAGGGTATATTCTGCAACCGGCGCGATTTGACTGATTTTCTCTTCAGGTTTTTCTTTACAACCTTAAACTCTAAACTTTTATTTGCGCATAGCTATCAAGCAACTGTCCACCTTAAGTTTACCTAAATTTAGATAGTTTAATATAAAAAGTTGCCTCTATTTGTTTATTTATTGTGAGAGTTGCTTATTGAGAGCTATACAGTATTGTGTAATTGTCAAGTGGTTTGTTGATTGGTTGGGTGTGCATACAAGATATAGAAAAATTTATTTTCACATAACCAACGTGCCTCCCATATATATTTGTTTGTATGAATAAGTTACTGATGTATTGACCTAAAACTGAGAAACCAAAACAGACTTTAAAAATTTTTTTTGATTATTAAGCTAGTTCACTTTCTTGAATTCACTTTAATTTTATTGGTTTAACTATGTCACTCTAGTTTCTCTGATAAATACTTTCAATAATATAATTTTCTCTGATAAATACTTTCAGTAATATAATTTTTTTATTAATTAACAGTTTTTGCTATTTATTTTATTCACTTTATAAAAAAAGAAATTAATTTTTTTGCCATTATGAAAATATTATCAAATCATGTCTCGAATACATGTAAAAATATTCAAGAAATTATTTTCAGGTTCTACTCAAAGATTATATAATGCCAGAAAAGATTATTGCTGGTTACTTGACGTGTCAAACATTGTGAAAATTTTATCAAATACCGGTTTTTGGCCCTGAAACATTAATTTTGTCTAAAAATTTCTGGTTATTTTGATGTGTAGGTGATTTTGAAAAGTTTATCGGGACCAAGCCACAGTCCATGAAAAGTTTTAAATTTGAAATATTTTGATATTTCTCAAGAAATTTTTTTTTTTCTAATAGAGTTAATTATTTTCCAAATAATTTTGATAATTTGCTTAAAAAATTGAAATTTTTGACAACTCAAAACTATTTCAGATTATTTTGCTTTTTTGGTTATTTTACAAATGTTTATCTTGCCCAAAAAAGATTTAAGTTTTTATCTTAAAGTAACATCATAAGTAACACTTATGTGGCATAATGGTGATTTGGAAACACAGAAGAAACAGTTTATTTGTACCAAATTTTGCTTTTGGCATTCTGTAACATTTGAATAGAAATCTGGATAGAAATTGTAAAAAAAAATTTTCTGATGAACAACATTTTTCTTGTGAAAAAGAAACAAAAGTCAGTGGTTTGACAATAATTCAAATGCAATATTTTGTTAGAAAAAATTTTCACAAATATTTATTCACACAAGTTATTTGGCTTATCTAACAATGGTTTGGTTTAATAAGTTTTGAATTTTCTTTAAAACTGTTCAATTGATTTTGAGTTTTTTTGTTTTAATTGTTTGCCAATGCAAATATTTCACTTATCTAAAAAATGTCTCATGACAGTTCAAAGTATAATCTGAAAAATATTCTGATATAACCTTTATTGAAAGGAACTTTTTTTTTCATAGTTACAATTAAACACACCTTTTTGAAATCTTGTTTTGCAGGTAATGGTTTAGCATTAATTACAACCCTTGGGAAAAATATGTCACGTATTCCTACTTCTCCACGATTTTCCAAAATGCTTATCTTGGCTTCCAAGCACGAAGAGGTTTTGGAATATATCATTGCCATTGTATCTGTACTCACTGTTAAGGTATGTGTGCATTTCGAGTTCTTTTATTTTTATCCAAAATGCTCATGCTCCTGTGCCACTATATTTTTTGCCTAGTTTGTGCAGTCCAGGAAAAATTCCATTAATGGTTAACCGTAAAATATTAAGTAAAAATGACCCCATATTGGAAACTACAATATCACTTCAATCAAATGAGGTGAGAAATAAATAAATACAAGATTTAGCTTAGGAAATCACATGTAAAAAAAAAAGTTTGACTAAAACCTTGCAATTTGTGAATCCATTTTGGAGTAAGTAAAAAAAAAAACAGATTTATCTGTATCCCTGTTTTTCCAAAATACAAACCTGATTTAACATAAAAAGAACTGAAAATTTTTTCTTAATATATCTCGGCTGTGTTGATCACAGAAAATATCCCTCAATAATGATTGGCTGAGAAAAATTAAAAGAAATAACTGGCAGTTAAAGTTTGGATATTCTTGGACCCATTGAACACTTTTGTTACTAGCTAATCATGCTAACTAGATTTTTTAAGATTTATAAAAGAAAGAAAAAACAAGATTGCAACCATATTGTGAGAAATAGAAAAACAGTACTGAAATCTTTAAAATTTTTGCTTTCCCATTGAGTTATACTTGTATTTTAATATCGTTCTGTTTACAAAAATAATTTAATTTTTTTTTTTCAGGAAATCTTTACAGATGATATAGATTTAACAGAGTATGGTGATCTTGAGGTGTGTGTATAGATATATAAATTAATTTTTCAGCCTTATTTTAAGCAACAAAGCACATTTTAAGAATAATGAATGTTTGTATGTCAGTTTTAGGGATTGAATCAGATATGTTCATTGATATATCTATTGGCTAAGTAAATTGCAAATATTTATTTACTCCCAGAAATTATTACCATGTTGTATGAGGTTTAGGAACATAGAGCTTAATAGATTTTTAATTTAAAGAGTCAATTTTTGAACTGATCTACTGACTGTCGTATTTTCTGATTATTGGAAAGTATTTTTTTCTGATGAAAGTGTGGCATTATTTTGTTTCTGACATGTTGTACAATCTGTTTTATGAGTGCTAGGGATGCAATGGGTTTTTGCTTTATTCTTTGATTTTTTTTACCTTTTTGTTTAACCATTTTTGTAATTTATGGAAACCTAAAATTACTTTAACTATCAAGACTACCAAATTTCACAAAAGAATAAAAACCAGTTAAGTACTATGTGGATCTTCTAAAGAACTAAACCATTTGTAAATTTGTTTATTTTATGTAAACTAGTTTTAAATAGCTTATGTTATATTTGGATAATGTAATATTTTGTTTAAACAGCATCGATATGGTACCCTTGCTAAAAAACTTTATTTTTCTCAAAAGAATTCAAGCTTTTCTAAATTTTTTTTTGTAGTAAGGGCACGAAAGAGAGGGTCATTTTATCTAGATGATTTCCTGCTAAAAATTTTTGTCTCTAGCAAGACCATTTTCAAATATTATTTATTCAATTTTATCAAATTTCTTTATTCTGTAAAACATAGTTTTTATCTTAATATGTGTGGTCATCTGTTAATGTTTCTGCTTTGCTAGCAACTGGCCCAAGAAAGAGTGATTATTTGTTTTATTACAAAATTTTTCATATTTTTCACTATCAATTTTTTAGAATTGGATATTAACTTTTTCTTGAAGATTGGTGAGAATAATTTTATATATGATTACCTTTCTTTAGTTAGAAGATGTGAAAAAGAGAAAGCAACTCATAACCATTGCAAGGCGACAATGGGCTGGTCATGTAAGTCACTCTGGTTCATAGTTTTATATCTTAAATATAATAAATGTGAACTTGCATATTTTTCTTGGGTCCAAATGTTTATTTAAAAATACAAATTTTAATTTTCTTTTTATTTATTTTTTTCCACAAATCTTTATTTATTAATAATTTATATAAAAATTTATATATTAAAAATTTATTAATATCTTACTATGACAGGGTTATAACTGATACAGTAATAAATATGCTTATGAACTCAAATACCTTGTGAGAAAATGATATAAAGTTTCTTTTGTTTTTGGAAATACATGAGGCAGTAATAATAACATTCTAGAATGTGGTTTTCTTGGATTTTAATGCTTGATAACTTTTACAAAAAGAATTATTATTTGGAATTTTAATTTCTAATCATAAGGATTGGCTGATATAAATGCTAGTTATGAACATACCTTGTTTCAATACCGATTTTAAAGGTATTTTTTTAGGCCGAAAGTCTGTGGCTCCACGAAACATTCTATTTAATAAATATTTGTTTATAGTTTTTGTTAGGAAAATTCATAGTTATTTTCAATAAATTTCTGCCCAGCATTATTTAGCAGGCGCTACAAAGCTGTAATGGAACAATAATAATTAAAAATCCATCTTAATTTATTTTTTGTCAATCTATTCAATATAAATTTCACCAGATTCATGGGTATCATTTGTATTCATAGGGTCCTTCATCATTGCTAGGTGATATTATGGTGATCTTGCGTGCTGTTGGTGCTTGGGAATATTCTGGGGGGACTGAGAATTTCTGCAAAAAAAATGGTTTGCAATATAAAGCAATGGTTGAAATTAGAAAATCTAGAATTCAGTTGACAAATACAGGTAAACTCAATCCTATCTTTTTATGATTATTGCCATGATTATTATGGCAATGGATTCCAGTGCATATTTATGGGGGATTGGATTCCAGTGCATATGTATGGGGGAGTGGATTTCAGTGCATGTGTATGGGGAGTGGATTCTTAAACTTTTAAGCTCTAATAAGTAAAATTTTTATTTTTAGGGGTGCATTGAAATTTTTCTCGTGTCTGTCAAGATTTTTTGCTAGAAATTTTGCCAGTAAATATTTTAAAAAAGAAAAAAATATTCTCTACGAGTTCTATAAATCAATGTCTGTTTGATCGCTTTTCTGGTCACTTGTCTCAAAAACTTCATTATTTTTTCTTAGGTTTTGCATAAAGTCATAAGGCCATTGCAAGTTTTAGATTTGAAAAAATTTCTCCTTTTTTGACACGGGTCACAAATATGGTCATTTTAGGCCTAAAATCATAATTTTTTTGAAGTCTGGTCATTAACTTTTTTTGAAATTTGACACATATTTGAAGGACCAGGAATCTTTATCTCCATATCTACACCTGCTTAATGTTTTCGTTTTCCGAGCCCAGACTCTGACATCCATCAAACTTTTGAAAAATTATATCTTTTGATACTTTTCAAGAATTTGTTTTTCGATTTTGCTGAAGATTACCTTTTTGGTTTTGGCCATTTTTGAAAATATTATTAGTCCCAGTCCCCAGGACCATGGTCATTTTAACTTTTACAACTTTTAGAAATGCTATTTTATTTAAAGTTATTGTTCCCCGGTCCTAAAATTTTGAAATCTTTTCAAAAAGTTTTTTTCTTTTTTTTCCTTTTTTTTGAGCATAAAATTAATCTTTAAGTTAATTTTTCTCAAAATTTAAAGTTTAAAGATTTTTGGCATCATAAACAAGATTTGAGTGAGGAATGTACCTAAAAAATTTTATTTATAAATTTTTGTCTTGGCTAATCTTCAATGATGCAGTAATTTTGGTAATGTTCATAAATATTTTGAATATTATTTTTAAGATTTAGATTTTGCTAAGCTTCTTTTATTTATTTCCAGGAGCTCATTAGTCACTAGAGCTTGTTTTTTCGCTGAACATGGCAAATACAGTTTAGTATCTGGAACAGTTAATATTCTTGGCTAAGGGATGATTTGCATTGGAATGCAAGCTTCCAAGTATGTGGCCCCATGATCCTATATATTAGCTTGATATTAAGAAGAGCTATAAAAATTTCACCGTCTAACTTCATCAAAGGATTATAGCAACTGTTTACATGTTAAGACTATTTCTCACTTTAAATGATGATTTTCGAGGAAGCGTTTACTTTAGAAGTAGACGTTATATATACTTTTATAGAACATGGCTCATCTTTAAGCAATAGAATATCTGTTTATAAAAGGAATTTTTATAAACAAACGTTAAAATCAAAAATATCTTGCTACAGTGTGTTTGTTGCACATTATGTTTCATAAAAGGTTTGCAAAGCAAATTAATTTATATTATATTTCTAAATTTATATGGGCTTAATTAAGCTATTTCACATTTTTCTTGCAAGTCGAGTGACTAAAGGTGCCTCTCTCTATCTCCTAAAAATCCATTATGACATTATCTCAATAAATATAAAAGGCTGTTGTGCTATTTATAAATCCTGGCTTATACCATGCTTTATAGTGAACAATTTGGGATATTTTGCAAGAGAAGATTTGAAAATAAAACCACCCACTGATGACCAGGTAATTGTTAATTGTGTTATAGATTTTATTATGTTTGCTGGCAAAGGCAATGTGATATTATGAGAAAGGGTATTTAAATATTGAATAGATTTTTTGAAACAGATGCAAATGTAGTGTCTAAGAATAAAAAGGACGCATCCAGGTAAGATTTTATAATGGTGAACAGCTATGGACACTCAAATAAATTTCCCTAATAAAATAAAAATCCAAAAATAATGTTTGATAAAACTTTTTAAAAAGACTCATGTAACTTTACAAATAACTAAAACTGTAATACAGTGTTTATCCTTCATTTTCAAAACGATTTAACAAAATTCACAGCTATTCAAAAAAAAACTTCTTTTGAAAATCGTCGGCTCTAAATGTTTTTTGTGAAGAAAAAAGAATAATACAGACTGTAAAATAGTTTTATTTGACTCAAGATTTAACGATATTCCAAAGTTATTATATTAAACTGGGTACACACTTTACCTGGTTTTCAATATTAATAATAACAATAATATTATTATTTAATGGTAATAATAATCCGTATAAGGCACACGATCGCAATGCAGACCCTCATCTTCGAACGTAACAGTATTATTTGATTAACAAAAATTTATTACGTAAAGTGTTTTGTGAAAACTTCAAAACTAAAATTATTTCATTTAAATATTAACTGGTCTGTTATATATTTTTTTTCAATTTTAAATATTTGTGGTATTTAATATTTTAAAAATAAAATCTTTCGCAATAATTTGTAAATTAACCCTTGTATGCGGACAGTTTTTTCCGAAAGCAGTAGTATCAGACGAAGCACTTTTGAGGCTTTTTTTTTTCAAGAAAAACTTTACATTCCAAGGTTCTAATTATTCTTTCCTTTTATTTTTCTTTTAAATTATGAGAAATTACAATAAATGATACAATTTGACAGACATGGGTAATGTCCCTGGAATGAGTGTGTATTTTAGACAGGAGGTGGAAATGTTGCTGCTTATCTTCCAAGAGAATAGGTTTTTAAGTATCATTAAAAGCAATTTTTTTAGAACCGCACCAATCTCTGAATTCCTGTGAATGTAGAATAAGATGCGCCAATAAACTATCTTGTCCAGGATTCATTAAATGAGGTGTAATATCCAGGGTTATAATCAAATTGCAAAAAAGCCTTCGGCAATTATTCTTCAATTATAAAATCTTTAGAAATCTTTGTGCTTTGACTGCGTAAATAATCAAATCAAGCTCCAAAAATAAATATTTTGCTTGTTCAGACAATGGCCATTTTGGTTTGACAGACATTTTCAACTATTATAACAACTAATGCCTTTTTAAATGAATTGTGAATCAAACTCTCAGGAAACAAATAGGTTTTACTTGGTTATACCCAAACCATGAATTACTTAAATTAATTTTAAAATAAACCTTTGAGAGACAGAATAGCTTCTTTGGCTTAGTAATATCTGAACCAACCTTGATAAAGATATTTTTTAATCGTAAAACAGGGAAGTAAAGTAGTTTATTTGAATTTCCTGGTTTTAATATGTATATTTTGGCGGATTGATAGATTAGGTTATAAAGAAATTATTTAAAGGACTATAGGAGGAATATTTTGACCCATATGACTGCCTGTCAAGAATTCTCGTTTGGCAACCCGATTTATGATCTGAAAATGAAAAAAATTGTGTTTTTTTTTTTAGTGATTCTCCGATTATGAAATTTTGTATTATGTTATGAAATATTAATTATTTCTAATAAGTTAGGTATAGTTTTAGAAGGCTTTTTGACCTTCTGAAAGTTTCCTCCTTGAGCCCTGAAATGTGTCAAATTTGATTGAGAATGAAATTTTGGAAATATTAAAAAAAATTTTTTTTAATTTCGTGTGGAGTTAAAAGACCATAAAGGCCATCTTCTATCCACATGACCGCTTACCAAAAATTCTTGTCCTAGATCTGGGCCCTAAAACAAGCTAATTTTAGGCCAATAAAGTAGATTTTTCTAATTTTTTATAAAATTTATTAATCATTTTTTTTTTTATGACTTTTTAAAAGGACTTTTGACCCAAATGTCCACTCACCAATTTTTTATTTTGGCATTTAGTCTGAATATGGTTATCTTTTGTTTGAAATTTTAGGAATATGGAGGTATTTTGGGCATGAGGAACCTGTCAGAATATGTATTTATAGCAAGAAATGGTATTTCAATTCTTTTGAAGTTTTGTTTCATGTCAAAAATATTTTCTTGCTGCAGATTGGCAATCTAAAAAAATTTTCCGGGTTCTGTGCTAGAAAAAGTAAGATTTTGTCTAAAAAGGTTATTTTTGCATTTTTCTCAAAAAGTACGTTCCTATTCTGCAGAAATGTTAATAATTTTATGATAATTTTTTTTGAGAAAGAAACTGCCATGGCTGAAATGTCCAAGAAAGAGAAACTAAAATGTGACAATGCCACATTAATTTCCGGTTGTGATTTTATTTTTCAAAGTTTATCTCATCACAATTATCGTTTGTTATTTAGTAATGAATATTTTTTTATTAATGTTACCAATACCACACAAATTAGCATACAGTTTTGACATAATGACTGATTAAGCAGTTTTTATCTAAACATATCTTATTTTTTAATCTTTTTGGATTCCAACTATACCCGATTTAGCTCTATGGAGATGCGTTGCCATGTTGCTTAAGCAATACATTTATTATGAGAGCTGAGTAATTAAACTGAATGACCAGTGCATGAGGGTCTCTCATGTTACATGTACGTTGCAACTACTGCACGTTTGGCTTTTTAATTGATAAAATTGTTGCATTGAATTTTCAAATTGGTATCCGGCAATTATTCAGGAATATACTTGGTCTGGTCTATAGTTTTCTAAACAACTTTTTAATTATTATTTTCCAGGCAACCACCATCAGAAAAGTAATTGTGAGTTGTTTTGGAGATCATGTAGCAAAGTAAATAGCTTTTAATTTTTATATTACATATGTAAATTTAACTGGAATATTTATTTGCGATATTTCAAGCAATTAGCCATCTTTTTCATATATCAGACAAAACAAGATTATATTGTCAAAACTTGAAATTGAAAAGTAAAGTTTAAGGTCTATTTCCTCGTTGGAGCCAACTTTTTAGGCCACTGTTGGTAATGCGGTGATGTCTATATTCAATGGTTTTTTGTTTAATAAGGAACCATTATTTTATCTCTAAAGTTAAAAGTATAAAGTCTAAACCTTAAGTCTACTCCCTTGGATAACATTAATTTTCAAATGCTTGAGGTGTGGTTGGTGTTTGAATTTCATTTAAAAATTCCAAAAAATTTATTAGTTTTGTCCACAATTGTAGTTTCAAAACATTAAAAAATTTTCCTCAATGGAATGTGCTTTGTGATGTTTATTTTTGATATTGGATTTATTCAATGTCACTGTTATTCACAACTTATCTCTTAGCCGTCATATGAATTATTCATCATGTTTATTTTTTCCTTGTTGTATATTTATCTTGCTCAGATTGTAATTTTTTTCAGGAAGATGTCCAAGGACCAAGCGAGTTCATTGAAAATCAAAAATGCCTATAGTGTATGTTGTCTATTTTAATTTGACCTTCCTGTCACTAATTTTTATTTGTTTACGTTAAAATCTGGCAATGAAATTTTGCTTAGATATTTAAAATTATTTTCTTTTAATTTTTTGAAAAAAAAAAGTTTTTCAACAACGTCCCTTTAAACTGGTAATAAAATTTGACATGTGTAAAAGGAGATGAATTTTTTTATTTTACATTGGAACCAAAATTTTTTTAAATGATAACTTTTAATATTTATTAGATAATTTCCCTCGGACATTGTACGGGTTTGTTTATTTTATTTACTTATTTAATAAAATGTGTGTTATTATTTTGTGGTTTAACCCATTATAGCATAGAATTTGGACATTAAACCAAGAAATTTGATGGTGATATATAAAGTTAGGTGTTTAATTGTCCATATCCACCTCATGAAGATTCTAGAAAAAGTTAGTGCTTTTTTTTTTTCTATTTAAATATTTTTCATTTAGTGCTGTTTATGTGATGATCCAGTTTATATACATCCAACATCTTCTCTATTCTCCAAACTTCCTGAATATGTTCTCTATCAAGAAATCATTGAAACAACTAAACTTTACATGAAAAGTATGTTTTATACACAAAGCGTATTTTCTATTTTTCCTGTTGCAAGTGAGAGGTGAATTCTGTTTCACAAAAACTGGTTAAGTATAAATTCTATTAAATCATGTGGAAATCTGTACAAGCTGAACAAAATTTTTAGTGCCTAATATCGCAAACTCTTATAAGTAAACCTGATTATTAATCATACTCAACCCTGGAAATTTATGGAGCGCACAATAGCTCTTTATATTTCCAGTAGAAGTAACTTCTAAACTAGGATTTTGATAGTGGTAAAATCTGTGTATTAATATGACAATATGATATATCTATTGATATTTCTGAGGAAACTTCCTCATTTGACGAAGATATCCAAGATAATGCAGTTGCTATGAACTAGCAGGAAGAATCTCCTGAAGAGTGAATGAGATGGTTTAATTTTATTTCAAGAGAAAAGATTAGCGAGGCCACCAAATACTGTAACTACTTAAGCTATGTATGAATTTGTTCTTAACGTAGTAAGCAACTATATTGCTGTTCAAACTAATATTTTATGTTAACAAATGAAAGTGGTAAAATGTCAAAAGCAAGTTATAAAAACTATTCTTTTACAAAATAAATTAATGTTACTGTAGAGTTACATTTACTCATGATCACTAGAAGAATAAACTGGGTGTTAATAAGGTGACTAAATGAAATGAATATACTTTCACCACCGTAAATAGGAAAAGTTTCAAGAAGTTTTGACCTACTGAGGTCGACTTACACAACAAATAAACAGGCAAAGTTGATCAATGATCAAATGATCACCACTTTTCAGAGCATGAATTAACTTTTCAAAAGTCATTCTCACTTTTCTAAAATGGCTCAAAAACTATTCTCACTAAAACCCATTGTTTTCTCAATAAAACTGAATTAATTTAAATAGTGATTTTTGAAAAATTTTTAGTGGATTACGAATTAGAACCCCTTATTTCATTCCCTGCTTGTAAATATTTTTGGTTACAAAAATTATTCACATAAAGTTTAATGTTCAGGATGGGTATTATAAGTAATATAATTTCATTTTATTTTTATGATATTACAACACGTTTCGTAGGTGAGAGTACAGGAAATACTTTAGCTTGAGTATAACCATTGATGTAGGATCACGCTTGGACCATGTTTTCAGTTTTTTGATTCCAGAAAAGTTTACTAATAAAAAATGTTTGTAAAAATGTTTGTCTACCAATATCTAATATTTTTTTTCTTAGCTATAGTGTGTTGTAGATATCTGAAATTACATTTCAGATATCTGTAATTATTTATCTTTATTTTGTATTTTTGTTTCATTATTTGTTTACAAAATTTACACATTTGCTTTCAAACCTTCATTAGTAAAAATTTAGTATTTTATTAAAAATAAGAAAGTAAATGTAAACATTTCCATAAACATAGAATTAACATAGTTTTGCTTAATACATAATCATATTTATGCACGACAACTTTAACCTAAAACTCAAGTTGTTGTTCTTTAAACAACAATTTTTGAGTGTTTCTGGGGTCGGTACCTGTTTCCAAAGCAATTCTGTTTTATCAAAAACCCATATTGGACATATTAGAATATAGATAAGCTTAATTATTATTCTTGGTCTAGCAGTACGTTTTGTTTCCAGTTTTAAAAAATCTTAATGCTCGATTGAACACTTGATGTAAAAACTCATTCGAAAGAGCTGCTGTGGAATCTCTATAAACAAGATAAAGAATTAAGAATTAATGAAAATTTGTATGTTTAAAAGTTTAATGGTTTTTCAACCCAGAGGTCAGAAATTCTTATTAAGTTTCTTATATTTTAGCAGTATTTTCATTTGATGAAGTCTGGCTTCCTTCCATAGTGCCAAATATGTGTCGTTTTTCTAAACCAATAGAAGCACTTTCCCCAGTGTTTGATGATGGGACAGTTAAATGTCATATGGCTTGTACTTATGGTAGGTAATAAATGTTATAAATGTAGTAAAGCTCAAACAAAAAACAATTTGCTTTTTCGCAAGCCAACTTAAGACCATTGGAATGCATAACTGCCTAATATTTTTATTGTTGGATGAGTATGTTTGTATAATTAAAAAAGATTTCCAATACAGTGTGTGATTGAAAGTTAATAAAAATAAATTATTTTGTGACCTTGATTTTTATGTTGCTCTGCATTATTTTTAAATTGTAGTTATGTCTAGTATGTGTTTTTGTGAAATGTACTAATGGACCTGAGAAAGCACCACTCTCGATGCAATTAAAATCGTAAAATCTAAAAGTTTCCATGTCAAATTAAAAGTCAATTTATTAGCTAAGTATTAGTTCTACAGTAGAGTGCTCCAAGGCTAAAAATCATTAATAATTTTTTCCATTATTAAAATGTAAACAAAACTTCTATTACTAGAAGATTCAATCACATAATTCATATTTCATGCTAATACACTTATTCAAATAATTATTCATGCAAGGTGTTATTATCTATATATCTACATGTGTGCGCGCGCGTGTGTGTGTGTATTTATGTGTATAAATATATTTATATATATATATATTAAAAAAATGAAGGTCTTCACAGAACTCACTGTAATGTTTTCTTATGTTAGCACAAGTAAGAAAAAAAGGGTTTCCAAAAGGATGTCTTCACGCAATCACAAATATCCTGATTAAGACCCCCATTATTTTAGGAACATAGATTCTTTTTGTAATTCTAGAGCTTCACGAACCTTACATTTAAAGAAATCATTTTCAATATTCAGAGTTTTATTTTTCGCCCAGTCAAAAATTCCTTGGCATGATTTTGTGTGTTGGACTACTGCAGATTTATCTCATTTTTTTCAAATGTGCTTTTGTGGTGTTGTTGAATACAGGTTCAATTTTGTAATTTAGTTTCTCAAATATAACATTTTCCCCATGAGTATTCAAGTTTGTATACACCTGGGTAAGAATTATATGGCAATTTAGGTTTGCTTTTTAAAGAGAATGGCATTTCAAGCTTTTTTGAGGATTTGAATACTGGACTGTAACCTGCTGCTTTGAAAATCTCCTTAAGTTGTGTGCATAGTTTTGTGATCCACGGGAGTGAGATGTTGTTGGGTAGTGTTGGTGATGTTGGTGTTCTTATGGCTTTTATGGATTATATTGTTAGCAATGTTTTGTAAAGTGGCTCGGTTTTATCCGATTTCTAAGAGAAATTTTAACTACTCTTGGCGATAATTTGTACTACACAGCTTGAAGTCTCTATGTAAAAATCCTTTAAACACCCCATATGAAGTTTTTGGATCATGGCATGAATTTGGTGATATTTATTTATATGTTCGTAATCACGTTTTTTTGGTGTACTTTGAACAGATATGTTCCACTCCCATTATTACAGATCGATATGTCAAGAAAGTTGATATATTTTGAATTATTTTTCTTTTCAACACTGTAAAGTATGTTTTCATGTTGCTTTGTTGGTAAATGGACTTATCAGTAAATTTCTTCTTTTTAAAGTGTAATTTAAAGTTGTTGATTTTTCTGAGCAATTTTATTGTAGGGTCATAATTTATAATTTTTGATTGTCCTATATGTTTTTCAATTTTTTTAATGGCATGATCTTTGTTAATACAAACTAATCTGGATTCTTTATCATATGGGTAAATACAAATCTTATCATTAGACGTAATTTCTTTTAATGCTAATTTTTGTTGTTTAACTAAATTATTAGAACTGATTTATACATTTTTATGGCACGTATTACACATTGGCATATTTAATGGCTTCAGTGTTTCTGTTGGATTATTTCAGTCCTAGGGCAATTATTGTTATGTCCATGTTCATATATGTATGGAATTGTTTTAGGAGTTGGGACAAATTTTAGTTTTTTATGATGGTCAGGAATTTCATTGTCACATAAATTAACTGTTATCTCTTTCATATATCGTTTTCAAGTTACTCTATGGTTTTTGTAGTTTTTTTCCTTGATTAAAATTCCGAATTTATCTTTGAGTTTTTATTTAGTTTCGTTTGAACATGTGTTCATATGATTTTTCTGTAATGTTGCAAAGCAAATCTTTCCTATATTTATTTCTTAATGATCTGTTGTATTCACTATTAATGAGGTTTTTCACACATGATGATTTAGGTATAACATCGTGTCTCATACATCTTTGTAAAAATATCTATTGGTTTTTAGACTTTGCGCAGTTATTTTTGCTATTCTTCAATTTTTTAACTTATAAGCTAAACATTTTGAAAATAAGAAAATACCAACTATAAGCGCTCATAGAAGTCATGTCAGTATAATGAAAAAATATTCAGACAGGTTGTTGTCAATAAATCTAAAATTAAAAACGTTTTTAGGTTATTTTTATATAAATCACACTCTTGATTAGTGGAATTTTTTTTTTTAATAGGCGAAGGGACACTTACTAAATATTACAATAATATTTAATATTTTAGTATCAATTTTTTTCTCAGCGATAAATATTTAAAATATGGTAATTTTAGGCTTAAAATCAACATTTTTCAAATTTTTTCGAAAATTGTTCATTAAATTTTTTTGATCTCCACCTGCGGAAAACATTTCGTTTTCAGTACTATGCCCAAGTATATTTTTTGTACTTAAATCAAAATAATAGACAAAAAATAAGAACTGCAAGGATAGACATTCAGATGAAAAACAAATGATAACAAAGATAGGCACAAAAATTGTCTGTCACAACAATATTTTCATTGTGGTCCCATTATACATCACACACAAAAATATATAGAGATTGATTCAGCCGAAGCATAGTAAAAAAAAATGTTATGTAGCTAGCTATCAATTATGCAAACTATACCCAGAGAGCTAAAAATTGTTTCCTTGATCTTATGTTTAAGAAAATTATAGGTTGATTGTATTTCATTAGAAAGGTCGTTCTAATAAAGGGGTTTTTTGATAACAGATAATTTTTCCCAACAGAATAAAGCTTGCATTAGAAATACAAAAATCTTCATCTAATAATTCTTCCTATTTACCACTATTTAAACCTCCTATAGAAGAATCATTCTCCCCATCAATATCAGTTTCCAAGCAGTATGCAGAAGCTTGGGAGAGTGAAAAACTTTTTTTGTGTTGCCATTACAAATTTTGTTTTTTTCAAATAATAATAAACTTATGAATTATTTTACTGTCGGCAACCATTGTGGCTCAAAAGAAACACACGTTCTTAATAAACAATCCCGCGCAGTTCAAATGAGATTTAGGGTGATATCGGGTGTTTAGGAATGGAAAACGCCATCGTTCCTGTTTGAACCATATTTGGCAGAGTCTGAAAGAGTCCAACATGTCTTGGAAGAAAATTATATTATATCTTCATTCTGAATCCTCTTAGTCACTAACACAACCTGCGTTATTCTTACACTCTTTAAATATAAAGTTTGTAAGTTGGGATGGGTGACTTCTATGAACTACAATCAGAATTGCATTGGTGTCAAGTTAGGAGAATACTACCTTTATATTATTTTCTTTTTTTTTTTTTTTTTTTTAATACATTTTAGGTCCTCATGCATGGCAAATACCACCCAAGCTGCTACTTTATCCTGAAGGTTTAGATAAATACCGTTGGTTTGCAAGGTTTCTACTAGAAGGCAAGGTTATAGCAAGTTTGGAAAATTTTACTGAGTACTTGTTGACACCTGCATCAGTTATGATAAAGAGTTGGTCACAGTGAGTACACCATTGCATTACATTTTAACAAATTTTTTCCCTCAATTTAATTTTGTATTATTTCTCTTAGTTTCCTGAGATAAAAAAGGTTTAAAAGTTAATCAAATTATCAATGAGTATAACATTAGGGAAATTTTGTATGTAACGTATGTGACGTATGTAATGTATATGTTTGTGTTTGTTAGTGTGTGTATGTGTGTGTGTGGTGTATGTATATTTTAGTGTGCGTGTGTGTTTAAAAAAATATATTTTCTGGATTGTATTAAGTAGAAGTAAACTGCAACAAGTATACAAGTATTCTCTAACTTTATTGTTGTCGCATAACAGAATATTGGGAAGTGTGCCAATATGCTAATTTAGCATCCGTAGTAAGTTCCTTTTTCTAAAATTTCGAAACGTTTGTAGGACAATTATGTGCGCTGTAGAGTCCTTAAGTAGGATTTGATTTTTCAGACATAAAAAATCATAAGGTGTGCTGAGCACACTAATAAACACAATTTCAATTAATATACATTAATATATTTAGCTTACAACCGAAAACCGAGAAGTTGCTTCATCGATTAGTTGCAAAAGACGTTGACTCTAGACAAAAACTGATTAAAGTTTGGAAGGAAGATAACTCATGTAATTGTTTTTTAATTTTAATTTTCTTTTTCTTAAACAATCATTCATGAGGCTAATTTTCATTTTTAAACCTGTTCATTAGTTTTATTTTTTTCATAAAATTTTCTTGTTTCTGCTTATTTAATTTTGTTTAATTAAAATTTTGTGAAAGTAATGGTCTTTCAATTCCTAACCATCAGTTAGCAATTAGAAAGTCTCACAGAAAGCTATAAAGAAAATATATTTTTTTTTGTGATGCGATAATTTGTTATCTTGATTTTGCTGAATGTTTTGTACATTGATACAAATCAACTCGATTTACATTATCAAATTATTTCAAAGCTTGATAAAATTTTTTGTACTTCATTGAATTCTGATAAATAATCTGGCGGGGTGTCGGAAATGTTTTAATAGAGCAACTAACAGAATACAGAAGTCCCATTCTTTTGATCAAAAAATCTTGCTATGTGCCTTTGCTTAGGTTTATTTGATTTATTCAACCATATAACAACCGTAAAAGTGATAAAATTGCAATAAAATCACCAACAGTTAAGTAAAATACTGCTGCAAAATAATAAAATATCAAAGAGTGGTTTTATCTGGTCTGGGAATTGCAGAAAGTAAGTTTGCCTTATCATCAAGCGCCATTAAAAACTTTTAAGTTCAAATAAGTTTCAAAAGTGTACAAAAGCTGTTTAATGTAGAAACAGGTACATTATTGGGTTAAAGGTTAGACCAGTGTTTTAGTCTGTTAATAAAAAGCGTGCTCTTTTGCATTTTCATATTCTAATAACTAATGTTTAATTAAACTTTTAAAAGGATTGACTGTAGGACTGAGTTTATTTCTATCAGATAAAAAGTCATTCCAGATTTTCGGACCGTGGTAAGTAATATCAAAACTTTTTGTCTTTAATGATGTAGGAAGCTGAAAACTGTTTAGTCCGAATCCAGTGCTATAATTATGCTTAATAGAAGAAAATGTTTTGACAAATGTATTTGTTATCATTATATTTTTTGCGCGAACCAAGTGCAAATTTTATATAAGTTTATTGGATGAATGTTTAAGGCCTTACTTTTTTGTCAAAAGAGTTCTTCTGTGAGTTAATATTTATTAAAGATCGCCTTCACAGTTTTTGCTTTAAAACTTTTTAAGTAAGTTTTAAGCACATGTTTCCATTTCCTATGTAGGAGTGAGTTAAGGTAAAGTTTAAGTTAGTGAGCTATGTTTTATTTAGTGTGATTCTGGCTTTATAGAGAACACCAATGATATTTTATTTATTACGAGGTCAATGCGATTTTTCCAAGTTAGGTTTTCATCTACTAAAACCTAGAAATTTTAATGAATATTTCGAAGGTATCGATTTTTAGTATAGGCAATGTTTTTAGGAAGTTTGGCATTCGTCCTTGCTTTATTAGAAAGTATAGGTAGAGTTGTGAAATTGTATGCTCGGTAAAATGGTTTCTGAAAACCAAATTGTCTTTCATTAAAAATATTGATTTTTATAAAAAATGTATATAAACAAGGTAATATAAATACACGTCTTTAGTTTTTGAGATGTGTTTCATCTTCTGATTTGAAGATCGGAGTAACTCTAGCGACTTTTAGTTTATCCGAAAATATATCTTTCAAATTCAAATATATGCTTGTATAATATTGTTTCAAAAATAAGTGTGATAATATTGGATGTTATCAAAGGAAATTTTTCGGAGCATTTATAAGTTCTTTATCAGTAAGATAGAATGCATGTTTAGTTTATCAGCGATTACTTTTTTTCCTGTGAATTCTTCTTTATTTATAAATAGACATTTTGGTGGAGTAACAGAATTAGAATTGTGGCTAACAATAGCCTCTTTTATGACATTCCATGGTCGCTTTATGACATCCCGTGTTCGCTTTACATTATTGTGATACATTTTTAACTTGTCTATACGGTAATTTTATTTTATTTAATTGTATTTTATTTTGATGGTTTCAAAGAGCTTTTTGTAGGTTTGTAGGTATTTTCATTATGCATGGCTTTTCATTTTAAGAATTTTTCGTGTAATCTTTGTATTTTCTTAAACGACTTTAGCTGTCCCTTTATTATCCAGTTTGGATGACTTTTTTCTTTCAATTCTTGAAAACATAGAAGAATTGTCTTTCAAGGCTATTCGACTGACGCTGAATGGTTTGTACTTACACGGAGACCGCTTATTCTAAACTCGTGATATATAATAAAAAGAATTTAACTTTTTTCTTGCCCATAGATCAGAAATATATTGAGACAAATAGCTGAAAATTGGTACGTAAGTAGGAAATTAAGTTTTTCCCTGATTATAAATTTTGAAGGAGATTTATCAAAAATTTTCAGGTCTGATGCAGTGGTGGAATTAGTATGTTACTGGTTTATCTAGAGCAAACCATTTTTTTTTTTTTTTTTTTTCAAAATTTCTTAAGTAAAAATTTTCTTATAATCAATTAGATACTTTTAGTCAAGCTTTTTAAGATATTACCTGTTTGGCTAATGACGAGGTTATTTTGTTTAGATTTGCTGAATGAGTATTTAATGTGGTTATTGATGTCCAAACACGATGATGTCAAAGCTGTCTGGCCTCCTATTGGTTAAATTGTACTGATAGCTGCCGTCATGCTGGTTAAAATACTTAGAATGGCTATCCTTTTTAATGGTGGTAACTGGAATCATTGTATTAAAAATGCTGTGGATATTTGACCTATCGTTTCATTTGGAAGACCAATCATGGTTGCAGGTATAGGAAGATGTTTGTAAGTGCTACAGCGGTTGAAATATTTTTTTTGGAAACAACGTTGCTCGGGCATACATATGGCATTCATTTTTATAGTTTTATATTGCTGTAAAATAAATAACAATAATTTATTTTGCTCTTTGCTACATTTGCTGACTTTGTGTCAAAGAAATTGTATTTTTATAACTAGCAAAACTAATACTTCCTATTCTGTGTTATAATTTTTTGTCTGGAAATTAACAATAAGATCCTTCTAGGTTGCTTTCTAATTTGTTCTGATCAAATTGTGGTGGTATTCGCTGGACCTCTTGTTGATAAATGTCCTCAAAATTCTCTAGAGCTCTGGCGATGGCTTTGAGGTTTGCTTTGGTTCTCAACACTGGATCTGTGAATCTACGTTTATACACTGCAGAACTATACGAACTCACTCAATCAGTGTTTTAGAGATTGATCGGACTGCTCGAAAACATAGCTTCGTTGGTCGTACTCGCCAATATTGAAACACAAAACCTAACCTTTGACTACTAAAGAGTTTGGTATTGTTCTCAAAAAATCTGACTATGGCGCTGGAGGGTTTCTGGGTATTACCGCACTCCATTTGAATGTATCAAACGGCGCTAACTCAAGGGAGAGGGTCAGGAGGTTGTTATTTAACCAAGAGGTTGGGAGGTATATGCAGATATGGCCTTCTAGAGAGGTCTTTGCCAATTTTACAGTGAATCGACCCAACGATCTCAACCAAGCCGATATTTTCTTTCTTCCACATGATAAACTCGACCGTAAGACATACAGGTATGATTTGACACTGGTAGATGTGGTCTCTCGCTACAAAGCTGCCATAACATTGACCTCATAGCCCGCCTACATGAGACGCTGTTGGCTATCGGGACGATGGTCTACGTTGCTACCAACGAAAAAGACACATAGGATGTTGGTCGTCGACCTGCGACTGATCCGTGGTGGACGCATAAGCCATACCCGATTTTGCGCCAAATTTTAGAAAACGGGCAATCTGCCATCTACTACACTGCATTTTCCAAGTAAGGATTCTTAAGGTCAAAGCTGCTACCTGTGCATCACCAGTATTGACAACCGTTGTCTGGAAAGCCATCAAAATGTTCTTCGTGTTGGCGATTACACGATAAGCACGTGATTTTAACGTTTTATTTGTAATGCCCTTCACTGTCGTCAATCCGGTTGATACTAAAGGTCTGCCCGTGAAATTTGGTGTAGGGCTGGAGCAAGAATTCGTTGTCGTACTTTGAACAGTTTGTTTTGGTCGACAATGAGTTTGTCTTTCGTATTTTTACGCCCCTTCTCTCTGTCTTCAATCACACAGCGCTTTAACCTGGCCTTGATTAGGGGCACTTGGACAATAGCGAAATAGTTAATAGACAATAGCTCCTTTGTATGCCACAAAGGAGCTATTAACTGTTTCGCGACTTCCAGGTAATTGTCGCCGTAAGACCTTGTATTTTGTAACGATGTGCAATGTTGTCGTTTGTGTCAAAGCATATTTTTTTTTCCGGGGGTTTCAGAAAATTTCCTTTGTGATGCCGAAGTAGGCTAATCTGGACCTTCTCACCTGGGACGTTAGTGAAACACATAAAATGTCATCGAACAACCAAATCTCTCGGAGAAATAGGTGTTTGGCTGGGTACCAATGCTATAAATGACCTCGCGTATAGTGGCTTCTTTCATATCCTCAGAGTCGAGTAAGTCTATGAGGTCTAGAGTTCCATCCCTGGCTTTCATGCAGATGTTCAATTTTTGGCGGGTCGATTGGAATTTCTGCCCAGGAATAGCTATGACAAGGCACAAATACCTATGTTTGCGTATTGTATTTTCCGCCTTCTCATAAGATATTACCCAGAGCATCGACAGCAATAACTAACCTTGAGGGCAGTCTCAAAAGCCAACATGTTCTCACGTGAGCAACTGGTATTTGCGAACTTCTTGTCGAAACATTCTAGTATTTGCCGGTGCTTAGGCCAATACCTGCTTGGGAAATTTTGTCCTGAAAATGATTTACGACAAAAAAACAATTTGTGAACTCACTTTTTCTGATTCCAACATCGGCCCTGGTTTGCCTTGCTGTTGGAAACGTGGCCGAAGCTCATAACGAATATAGATCAGATATTCTCGGTCTTTCCACCAAATATGCTGATCAATACCATGAAAAGCTCAGGCGCTGTCCTGATCGTCGGGAACAATAGTTCCCCCTTAATGCGGTGGTCAGGGTCACCTTCTTCCTCAGTAAACGGCATTAGAGTTTTTTAGCTGATTTACCTACAACAGCGAATAGCTTGTAGTGTTCGTGTGGATCCAAAAACTCAAACACCTCCGAGACCATATGTATGATTCTCTAAGATCGTCTCTTCAAATGAGACCCAATATACCTCGCCCTTTTTGTGATATCCGGCCCTTTTGCTAACGGTCGCATGTCGAATCGATAAATGACACGTTCCTTTATCTCCTTCCAGACGATAGTGTCCTCTTTTTTGACGTAGTTCTCGTCTGGGTAGAGCACTGGAGCGTTGTCGAGAACTAGAGCGTGGCATACTTCCGGATTATGTTGCAGGTAGATTTTTCCTTCCTCATTAAACGTGTTAGGCTGGAGAGTTTTCAACAGCTGTTTCTTAACAGTCTCCGGGGTGAGCCAATTAGCTACCACATTTTAATAAATGCAGTAGGCTGGAAAAGTTTCAAAAACCTTCTCTCAACATCTGGAATAGGTTCATCAAGGATGTTTTTAACGTCCCTTGAGGGCCTCAGACTCAGCTCGATGTATTCATTCTGCTTTTGCTTCTCATTCATAGTGGGAATATATATCCCGATGTGACCTAATCAGACCAGTCTCTAAATGAATTTTTGGGCCAATCACTAAAATCTCTACACGCACGCTTCCCAGTATCTATCAATTTTTGAGCAACGCGATAAGAACCGCGATTCTTAAAAAGCAGAGTCGCAGACTTAGTCCCTACACCACATCTACTAGTTTAGGGTAATACGTGTAATCCGCTCGATTTGAATTTGAAAATCAATTTTGTTCTTTTAATTTAGGTGTCAATTTGACAAAAAAAATTGTTTACATTTGTATATTGTAATTCTAGTTACTTTGGCGGTTGGAGGAAATCTGGGACAATTTTTGGAATTTTTTTTTTTTTTTTTTGTTGAATATTGTCATGTCATATATCGTTGAAAAGCTGTCATTAAAGTGAAAGAAAAACACACTTAACCTATGTCTGAAAATAAAATGATAACAAGCTATTCATTCATTTATTTAACGTTGGTAGCGCTGACATATTTTTATTCGAATATAGTCAAATATTATATAAACACTAAAACAGACCAAAAAAAATTTTCAAATGTTATTTAAATTATAAAATAAAACAAAAAACGCGCAAAGAACTAATTAATGACATATTGGACATGTATATGACATTCAGATCCAAGCCTTAATAGCTGATTTAAAACAAGGCAAAGATTTGGAGCTTTTATAACTTAGAGGGAACTATTCCCAAGAAAATACTTTTGAAAATTAAGTGAGTTTGTTCCATAACTAGATGTTTTTGCAGTTGGGAGTTTCAAAATAAAAAAAGTTCTGAGAATGTATGTTACATATTTTAAAGAAAAACTTGCCAACATTAGTTAGGGGTTTAGTTTGTTGACATATTTATTTTTCTATCATTAGAGTCCGTAAATATTTTTCATTATCGCTGATTGTATTTTCCAAGAGAAGCTATCCTTTATTTGCTATCGCACATAATTTTCATATATGCTCCGAGAAAGTCAGTTTAGAATCAATGTTAAATCCTAGAAGTTTCACTTCATCTTTTACAAATACATCTTTTCCACCAGTATTAAAAGAAATTGGTGGTGTTTTCATTCCCAAGAAAATAATTTGAAGCTTTGCAGTATTTGTTACCATAGAGTTATTTTTAAATCACTCCTGAAATCTGGTAAGATCTTTAGCTAGCAGATGATTAAGTGGAATGCAGTCATAAGCCTTTGACAATTTCATTAAAATAACCCCTGTTATACATTCCTTATCGAGACAGTTTCGCCAATTATTAAAAAGGCGAAACAAAGAGTTTTGGTTGGAGAAGTCTTCGCGAAATCCACATAGTAAAGAGAATTTATCGCTAAAGAAACTGACTATTTGCAAAAATAATTTTTCTCAAAGACCTTCGATAGTGAAGGAAAAATATTGATTGGACGGTAGATCCCTTTCTCAAGAGTATCATCCTTCTTATGGATAGGAATTACGTGTGCCCATTTGAAAACGTCTTGGGAATTTTCCATTTTTCATCTAAGTATTAATGCAATTAGCAATTATAGGACTGTGAGAGTGTGCTAAAGTTTTTTATGAGTGATAGTGGTATGTCATCACTACCTTTTATTACCTAGTGATTACGTCATATAATTCTTTGTGCTCTACATGATTAAAGTCAAAACTATTGTTTCGGGGAAAGCTGATAAAGATTGCCTTAATACTTGGATAAGACTCAAAATCTGAATCTGAGGCTTATGTTCAATATGAAGCACCCATGGGCCAATATTTCTATCTTAGCTCCAAATTGGATTGTCCATAATTGTAGATTCTATGTTCATGTCACCATAAATAGTAAAGTGGTCATATTTCTTTAAGTAAAAATCTAATAGATTAGATAGATTCTTTTAAAAAAAATTGTAAAATATTTGTTCGTGTTACATGCAGGAAGTAATAACCATTTTTTTTTTATCAATAATGATCTTTAAGGGGAATATTTGAAAACCAAGGGGTATGGTATCATCAAGGAGTTTTCTTGTAGATAATCCCGATTTTACCAAACAAAGTAAGCCAGCACTATTTCAACTCACGTCCATTCTATAAGGACTTTTAAAACCTTGAATTAAGAATTGATTATCGGAAAAATTTAACATCTAACTTAATTTCTGCAATAGTACATCAAAATGATTTGAAACAAGGTCAACTAGGAGTTGGAACTTGTTACACAAAGAATTAATATTTATATACGCTAAAAGACGATTATCTGGAAACTTTTTGTGAGCGTTTATCAACGAAGAGAAATCACTATTTGGTAAATTATCGCTAAAAATATGAACGTAAAAGGAAATTCTGAAGGTAAAAAAAGAAGGTAAATTACATACATCAGACCCAAAGTCTGTTTCTCTTCGTACCAGTCATCGTGGTAAATTAATATTAGAATAGATAAGGTCACGTGCAAACATTGCGATACCATTCTGATCGAGATATAAACCATCTTTCCAAAAGAAATTAGTTGTGATGTTATCATTATTAACGTATACGAAGTTGTTATCAATACATGCCTGTCGTAATAATAAATATTTGTTGAGATTCCACGCGCATCAACATCTCTATTAATGTTCGCATAAACATTAATGTTGCTTTTAGAGACATAGAAGTTTTCATTCATGAGCTCGTTCCATATTTTAGGGCGATTCATTTCCGTGTGACACATCGTTGATAAATAGGATTGGTAATAAACGGGCGTAATTTAAGTCGGCGTGTGCAAGAAATACTTTTTGAGTGATTTAATCGCTTTTAAATGGAGAAAAAAATCCTTTCCTTCGTAGATCAGATATGCAAAAGAATTGCTTGAAACTGGTTGAAATAGTTCATCAAAAATGTTGATATTTTGTTTTCTGTCTTATTATATTCATCAATTCCTTTCAATAACTCGCCTATTCCAATTTCTATGACATCCATAACATTGATATATTACCATTTTTTTAATCTAATAGCTCATTTTAAGATGTATTTTTAAAAGGGTCTAAATAGTTTAGATGAAGATCTAAGAATATATCATAATATAATTGATGCAAAGACGATAAAGTTGTTATATGAGCTCCAGTTGATCTGTAAATTTGTCTACCGCTCAGTAATTTGCAACTGTAGATGGCGAGTAAAGACCTGCCTCTACCCAAGATTAATCAATTCCATTTCTCTCTATGTATTTACCGTTGAACAGTTAAAGCTCAAAATACCACAATGAAGTTCTCCTGGTCGAAATATAATTTTGTTTCTAAAGGCTTCATTGGATACTCAAAATTTCATAGCTAAATTGTATGTTGCAGATCAAAAGTAATGACTGTTATATTTTCGGAGCCTTGTATTTCACAATTTCAACTTTTTTAATAGATGTGTATAAGGTATACATGTCAGTAGGAGGAGTATCAAGCAATGGCGCTAACAGAGAAACATTTGTAGTTACGTCACTATCTTCATAGAATTAAAAGCACCCCATGTTCCTATAAACATTATTTCCTCAGTTTTATTTAGACGTAAAGATACAATCGTCCAGGCAGAATCGATTATTAACATTTTCGTGGTTTCTGGCTGCTGAGTCATAACTTTGTACGGTAATTTGATTGGATTTTATTCAGGTTTTTTACATGAAAACATCTCAGATAGATACGAATATATGCAGGCATTTTATTGGAACGAATTAATTTTCTGGTTCTTCCGAGCAGTTCTGTACTGAACTTCATTCTGATACACAGAAATAGTTGTTCCATGCAAAGTATTCACACATTTTGATGGTGCTGCTTCTAGGAAATCAATGTTGTTAGTAGCAAAATAAACAAACTCATTCGTTTTAAACCAATAGGGAAGATAAACATTGTTTGATTATTGTTTAATTTCTTGTAAGACAATATCCGCGACATTTTTCTTTATCTCTAAAACTTCCTTGTAGCAAATTCCTAAATTTAATTTTTCAAATTTTGAACCGGTTTTTTTGACTTTGTACTAGTGTTTGTATCAAGTGCTAATCCTACTGATAGAGGAGTTTCGCGCAAGTCCCTAAGAAAATATAATTTTTTTGGCTAAAATAAAATCTGCTTATTTGATTTTATGACCATGATAAAGTATTGAGTATAAATGCATCTCTATTCCCCTCAGTATCACGGCCATCGGTTTTAGGACAGCGTTTTGCTTTAATAACATGAGAGAAAGGGTTGATAAACAGTAAAGGTATCTAAATATTTGAAAGGTAACTAACAAACAACACTGGTTTGGAAAATCGAATTCAATATTTAATTGTTATTCAGTAGACGATTGCATTTGCGTATACTAAAAACGCCATACTCGTTAAATAGAGAACAGCTTGTCGTAATCTCGTGCAATTATCGAGAAGAAAATGTTTTGAAAACCGTTTCTTAAACAAAATTACAGGAGGATTTAAAAAACTTTGTCGAAAAATTTGCAGTCCAAATAATTTGAGTTATGACTTAATTTATGACTTCACATTGCCATGATATTTAAGAACGGATTTTATACATTTTAGCTGATACGAAGGAGGGTTTCTAACGTTAGAACAAGTTAAATTTGTATTTGCGTATACAAATATAAACAAAAACAAATAATCTTTATGAATAAAGTCATATCGCAACAAAAGAAGTGTTTCACGGAGCCTTGATTTTGCATAGTTAGGTGAGCCTTTTATAATATATTTTTTCTACGATTATTTAATTAGTTAAATAATGTTCTGAATGATTTCTCCCAGCTACTTTTATTCTAACCCATTCCGAAATTATAAGAATTTCGAAAAACTATGATTTTTACGATTTATATTAATTATATTTATAGCCTCGTGTGCGTGATGAAACACTGGAAGTTAAACTTCTTCACACAGTTAAAGATTAAACACAAATCTTTGCTTGATATAACAAAAGAAAAACAAAGAAGGTTGGGCAAAACGACCAAACAGAGAAACTATAAATAGCCTTCTTGGTAGCATATCAGTACGCGCAGGCAGTCATGTTAAATGAGTTGTTACTGTGCAACTGTCAATTACTACTTACACACGCAAAAAATTGAAAAAAAGTTCGGTTAGTTATCACAGAGCATACTATAAAAATACAAAAAGCCGAGCATTGTTTAGACACTCTACCTATAACCAACCTGTGAACAAGAAAATGTTGAAAATCCAAGAACTTTGACAAAATCTCAAGAGCTGACTATTTTAACCAGAATATGTGTTTTTCTTCCAACAAAGTAAAGATGAAATACTTAGGGAAATGTCAACATTCAATATCAATAAAAAAGTTACAAAATTATTTGATAAAAATCAGGTGTTCCGTATTTGCTACTGTTCTGCGTTTGATGAAATATCACAAATCTTATATAAAGTCTAGCATTTATGATGAGTTACTTGAAAAAGGAGAAATTAGTGTTGGCCTTGCTTGTTCAGTTTACTTTGTTCCACAACTAGAAAAATCTATGTGTCAAGGTTCAGTATTTCTTTTATCAGACATGGTTGTGAACTATGAGAAACTCACTAAAGAAATAAATTTGAGTGATTGCCGTTCTTTTAGAAATTTAAATATTCGAATTAATTCCTAATATCGATTTTTCTACATCATGTCAACGCAATCAGTCCCAATGTTACTATTTAAAACAGTTTGAAAACAAGATACATGGCAACGCTATTAAAAAAGTAAATGCAAGTGAAGGTGATTCATTCAATGTTCTAAAGCAAGCAACAAAGATATTACGCAATTCTGTACTCGAATTTAAACAGCTGCAAAGTAGTCTTTTTAGGTTCCGTAAACAGCGAAGAAAACTCCATCCTTCAACTACTTTGTTCCTTTAACAAACACGTCTTTGCAGGCAAAAATAGACTTATTGGTAAAAAAACGAAGAAATTACCCAAAAAGCGACGACGTTATCAAATCTCTTCATTTATAATATGTGCTTTGCCCGTCAAGTTTCACACCTGAAACTATAAAGACATCCATAATAACAAAAAAATAGGAAAAATGCAATACGCGAAAAAAGAAAGGAAAAAAAACACTTCTCTTCTATCAAGCACTGCCAGCCTCAAAATCGTTTCCACGTTTCATTAATGTATACTCGCCAGGTACCGACCTATTTATTGGATTACAGAGTTAATCTGTAGAAGTATTCATTAATGTGTCTGTTTAAAAACTTTGCAACATCACCTAAGAAGCATCATCATTAGGTATGTAATCAAGTTGATTTTTCATGCTCTTCTTAAATCACCAACTGACTATAAGATTCTAATACTATATCGCCAAAACTTATTAGCATTTCTTAAGAATTTTATAACAAGTTTGTCATGTTATCAGAATTTGTTATTCTTATATACTTTTCCGAGTTGCGACCTATCTGGGAAAATTTCGAGGTAAAGGGAAATCGTCATGGTTACAGAAACATTAGAGTAATAAAGTAGCTGCAACAAAAGATTTTAAAATGCTGCCAATTAAGTTGGGTCCATCGGAAGGTTTAGAAGTGGTATGCTGAAAAAGCTATATTACAAGCAGGAAAAAATATGCAAGATCTTCCAAGTCCTCAAACGTGCGGTTGGGTACTATGCGAATGCGTGTTTCAGTCCATAACTATAATGAAAGTAACTGCTCCTGAATCCGTTATCGAATTAGATTAATCAGATGTAGCTAACTGCCAAACAGGATGCATCAATATATAAAGGTTTACATAAAATATGGTAGGCTTGTTAGTAAGCCAAAGTTAATATTAAATAAAAATGGTATGTGGTAATTGATGATTAAAAAAAAACTACAACAGAATTCAAAGAACAACAAATTTTCTTACGCTAACCGTGATTAATATACAATAAAGCTGTAGCTAAATAAAAATATATTCTCTTTCGACAGTACTGGAATTACTTTTAATTCGAATTTGATCTATTGGAATAATAGTTTATACAAAAAAAAATATATATATATATAATGGTATTTAGCATACATCATGAAATAAAAATATTATTTTTAATTGAAATATATTTCAATTTAAAATGAATTTATATTTAACTTACAGCATGAAACACCCGCCTTTGTTTAAAGACACGAAATTAAATATTAAAACAATTTGATGTTTACATTCGAATGGAATGTTAATGATTCTTTTGTTTAAACGTTTAAATAAAATCCTCTGTGAACAGTATTGAAATCATTTTTTTTTTTATTATAACCAGACACATTACAAAGCTAATATTTTCAGTTATATTTTTAAAACATTAAGTTCGCGCTACTAAGTTTTTACTTCAAGGGGAGACCTGTGAACTTCCAATTTGTTGGCTTTAGTGTCTCATTCCTGAAAATACACGCTGCTTTGAATGACGCCTTTACATCGTCATGTAGATCTTCCACTTCAAAAATTGTCTGTGAAGTTTCTTTCGACATTAGCTGCTTGTTTTTGCATAAATGCATATTAAAGTGAAAGTTTTAAATGCACTCTGAATATACTTCTCTGTAAAAAACGAATCACTCATCGACAGCCACAACGAAATTAATAGTCAAAATCAATTGTATCTGCCGGTAAAATCAAAACATCGACTTCAGGAAAATTTGATGCTATTTCAGGTTATCGTTTATTTGATAGTTATTCTAGTGGGTGTTTTGTTCTCTGCCGTTTCTGTAGTGTGGAAATCCTACGTTAACATTTGGTGAACGGTATAACAAGAAACAAGGATTATCACCGATGTTGTTTTTAATATGCTCAAACTGTAACTACATAAATCAGTTTCACACATTTTAATCACTTGGCAGAGGTTTTGATTTAAATAATAGAGCAGTGTGTTACAATGCGCTCTATGGATTATGGTTATACTGGGTGGATACAGAAGTTTACTACAATGATGGAATCTACCATCACAAAATACTAAAAACAATTCTACAAAATGGCAAAAAACGTATCATCCATCACCACAAAAACTGTCGAAAAACAAACAATGCTTGATACAGCAAACCAATTGAGAAAAATTGTATTGTCTCTTGATTGAAGTAGTTGATTTCGGCGTATCTTACGACTGTACGTGGCAACGTCGAAGCTTTCCGTCGTTGAACAGTGGGTCTGCCGCGCAATATCTATTAACAACGGAATGGTTTTGAATGTTGAGCGTTTATGATGCAGTTGCAAGCTTTAATGATCGCAAAAAAGCCTGTGTGGATATTTTTAAGAAATGAAAATGGAACCGGGATTTAATATGATTAGAGGTTGTCAGGAAATTAGAATGCGCTCAGATAAGATTTGAGGAGACAAATGTTATTCACAAAAAAAAACGCTGTAAAAATGACCATATATCTGAAAAATGCTACTGCATAGATTTTGTTAACTTTTTAACTTCTTAACCTGAAGATTAGCTCTTATGTTATAAACTTTTTTCTTTAATTGCGTTTTTCTCAGAATGGCTTTTGAGTTTGCCGAAAAAATTTCTCAATAATCGTTAAAGCTTTTCTTTGAAATTTTCAGGGGATGTTTATTGCAGGGAATGCTGTGCTTTAATTGAAACAGAAACGATATTAAAATATATTTATAAATAAAATATTAATTTTATAGGTATGACCAAAATGTTTAAAAAATTTGATTTAATTTTTAGCCCCTTAAGAACTTTATGTGTTGGGTCTTTAAGTGCATACTATCGATGGGTATTGATGTTCATTGTGTGATGATAAATGCAGGAACATTATAAACAACCAAGGCGCAAAAATAATTTTAAAATGTTATAGTAAGATACTTAGAGAAAAATAATAAGTTATATTTACGGCTTACCTAAATATCATCTCGATATCCATGCATATATCTTTAGCAATTTATAAAATATTATGTCACGTGACTAATTTAAAACGCTGGTATCTCTTTACCAGTATATTTTTAGACCGATGTTAAATAGGACTTTTTGTTGATATCATCGAAAGCTTTCCAATCAAATATATATATATATATATATTTAAATTTTTTCCAGTCCCAAATATTTGTAGTTTGAAATTTAAAAAATTTAAACATAATGGTTAAACTTTAACATTATGCATTAAAATCGCTTTTAAAATTCAAATCGAGCGGATCATATAAAATTTGGCATAACGGCCTACAATATTTCCTTTACTTTCTTGCAACTTCTATAACCGTCAATCGAAATTTCTCATTTCTACGCGCCGAAACTGGTTGACGTTTTGTAAGATAACTTACAGAATATATAATACCAACATCGCCAATAAATATATTTCGTAAATAAAAAATAGCGTAACTGTAACTGCAGCTGAAACGTCGAGAAGTTGTTTGGTAACACCTAAGAGCTTGTTCACAAAAAACTCGATGTTTTAATACTTGTCATTATGTAAAACTTTAGGATGAACTGGAGAATTTCCAATAAAATAGATGACGGGTGTATGCAATACTCGCACCAGGGAAATAAAATTGAACTTTTAAACTATTCACATTATTCTTAAAAAAACAAATATATAAATAAATTTCTAAAGAAATTTAAAATTCTTAAACTTTTTGTTTACATAGTTCTGTAACGAATTAAGAGTTCAATATCAATGACTAAAAACGAAGATAAATTTCTAATTTGGACCTAAAAATTTTAGAGTTGATTAGTGGACAAAAAAAAAAAAAAAAAAAAAATAAAATAAATAACAAATAAACATATAATTTGCAAAAAAAATATCTTATTGGTTTAAAAATCCGAGAATCTGGAATTCTTATCGTTATTGAAAACTATTTTCTGAATGAAATGGCGTTTTACCTCATTTGCTATCTCCAAAAAACAATGGTATGAAAATAGACGCATATGTAAGTTAGCAGCACACTCAATAACCAGATAATTAAAAAAAGAAAGTCAAATACATACCTTTAAAGATAATAAATTTAATGTTTGTTACACACAATTTCAAAAACCAAAAAAAAAAAAGATTTTTTTTTTTTTTGACCTGATAATATTCAACCTAGTTAAAATATATTTATATTTATTAAACGTTTTAACGATTCAGACATCATGGAGATAATGTTTCCAAAACAAGCAAGTTTCGGAAGTTTGATTTTGCGGAAAATTCCAAAATCTGCAGATAGAAATCCGCGTAGAAATTAATCTAGGCAAGGTAATTCTTATAAAGCAATCTATAAATAATTTGAACCCCTAGATAGAGTTGCTAAAATGAAAAAAAAGAATACATGGGGTTTAATGTGTTGAAATTTAAATTTAAAAACAAATTAAAAATTCTAACAAAAGTATAAAAATTATATAATGCAAATCAAAAATCCCAAATAAAATTTAAAAATAAACGTCAAAATGTCGTTAAAATAAAAAAAATTTTTCTTTAAAAAAAATTTTAATGCGCGTATTTTGAGTATTTTCTAAAGAAATTATTGAATACACTTACTCCGAACGTTTTGCTTACGTGATACCGTGTATCAATTTTTATAAAAAATTCTTATTAAAAATCACCGAAAATCGAGTTGAACATTCTATATTCTGTTGCGTTCAGGTGGTTTTACTTCTTGTGACTCTCATAATGGCGCCACAGAAGAGTTGAAGGCTCAAATTTTCTTGAGTAGTCCTTAATCTTATTTTATTTTTTTTACCAAAAAACAAGCCTTTTTTTTTTCTGATAAAAAAAGTGTATTCTATTTAATTTGAAAGAGGGGAATTTTTAATCTTTTACCGATAAACAAAGATGTTTGGAGAATTAAAGCTCCTAAAATATAATACATAAAAAAGAATTTAACCCAAAGTAACAAAAACGCAAAATTCAATAAACAAAATGAACAAATAAAGATATCCATTAATTTACAGCGACGCAAAATATTTTATATTACATAAAAATAAATGATAACCCTAATTATTATTCGTTCGAATATTAAATTGTTTTCATTGTCTCCATCAATTAATTTTATTAATAACATTAACAAAAACGATCTGTCAACAAGGCGAAAGAGATTTAATACTTTTTTTTTTTTCTATAATGAAAGTCTGCTGATAACAGGGCAGCTTATTTGTGAAAACGAGATTAGAGGATAGGGCCTTATTTGAAATGGCTCACCAAATCAAATGGTAATAGAACAAAAAAACTAATAAACCACTATTTTATTATAATGGTTATTTGCAGATTTAATCAGTTTTTCTAAACGAATAGACCAATTTAAGGTTGATTTTATTGATTATTTTAATCCGCTATTCTCATATCAAAATTAAACATGCCAAAAAATATCTTAATTTGGGGAACTATTTAGCGGCGGCTTTAAGTTAAAGGTTTGGTCGACGCCTGAAAGACAGAAATCCAATAATCCTCCGCCTTCAGACAGAGTGAAACTTACAAATATCATATTTCTTTAAAACTACCAATAAAAGTTAAAAATGCATAATAATATGTCGTAATAAAAACAAGGAATAATTTAGCAAATTTCTAAAATATAGCAGAATACCAACTGCATAATTACTTCACCGCTTATCCACAAACGTACCTTTCGTAACTGTTTATCATTTTATATAAGGTGAAAATTACCAACCATCTTGGCTGAACAAGGGTATTTCGATAATCAAATCATATTTAATAAGAAATAGATCATGATCAAATTTAAGTTTTTACTTCATTTCCTAAAAACAATTGGACCATTAAGCGAGAATTTGAAAACTCATGTTTCTTGATAAAAGTGGAAAACAAAATAAAAGTAAACCTTGTCTAAATTAAAGAACTCGGGTTGATAAATATTATCAACAGTAAAATAGGTATAAGGGGTCAGCTTATCCATAAAAGAGTATGGGTTAGAGTGAGTGAGGATGGGGAAAGAGTTGAGGAGGAGGGAGGGGAGAGTTTACGTTTAACGTTTCCAGGTTATCCGTGGATGTAAAAACATGCACAGTCCTTAAAACCACAATGAAAACAATCTTAATATACAATGATTATATGCAAATATTTTCAAAATCCCCCTCCCCACCGGATATTCACCTAAAATCCCCCTTCCCCACTGGAAATTCACCAAAAATTTTCATTAAGGCTCTAGGATATTCAAATGAGATGTTTAGGTGATTGTCAATTGTGATATATTTCTTAAAATTTTTCATATATTGTAATTTTCTCAAATCATGTGCCAACAAACCTCTAGTTTATTGAATGATGGTAAGTCATACCTATTGGAGCAGGCGAGTCAGGAGGTTGTGTCGCCAAGTGATCAAGATCTTCTTCATCAGAACTATCTTCTTCCGGCCTCATACCTTGAGCCAATTTTACAACACTCCCAGTCTTAGTACTAAATATTAATGTCAAGAAGCAATATAATATTTATATACTAGATTAAACACCCGTTTCAATAAAACACATCCAAAAATTCACTAATTGTGTAAAAAAATCCTTTGGAAAAAAGCTTCTTTATTTTTTCTATTAATTTACATATTCATGAAACCGTTATTCTTCAATTAAATTTTTGTTATTGACAAATTAATATAACATCAACCCTCATTCTCAATCATTTGAAGGTAATGACCATGACGATCCATTTCTATAATTCCTTTTTCTTAATTCAAATATAGTGAATACCTTAGATGCTATTGTTTTCCTTAGAATTTGAAATATATGTTTTAATGTTTTATCTTCCTGAAAATTTTTCTGAAATATTAGCAAAGCAATAAAAGGCCAGAGAGTAGTATTCCAAGTCGAATGCTAGCAAGAAATCATGAAGTGTTACTCAATCTGGTCAAAACCCTCTCTATAACTCAAAGCCTCTCTAAACTAAATTTTAATTTTCCTTTAACTGAAAATTTTATTGAAACAGTAAATATTATCTGGATCCCAGAATTTTAAGGTCGTAAGAATTCACCAAAAATGTTAAGTGGTCTTGATATCATTTTTACCTAAGTTTTAAAATATTCTCAAAAAAAAAAAAGAGAAGCCCTTAACAGCAATTTTCTGTCAAAAACAATGATGACTTGCTATGAGTAGTTGCTGCAAAACAATGATGACTTGCTATGAGTAGCTGCTGCAAAATAAGAATTTTCAGCTATTCAAACAATGCATTTTATGGTTAGATAACGTCAGATATATTTTGAAAAAAATTTATTGAATAAATCTTGAAAAATTGCCAAAAAATGGTCTTCGCTTTGGACCCTTTGCTAAGGATTAAGAATTTTTGAGAGATCACCATATTTTTCAGATGTCTTAAACTATTTATCAACACAATTTGGAGAAATTATTTAAAACATGAGATCTCTCCAAAAATCAGCTGTTGCTGTTTACTAAAGAAAAAATTAAACACGACTTTGTTTAAATTATTCCTAAAATGAGTGATCGCGGGCCTGTAATTTGGCAACTTAATTTTTTTTTTTTTTTTTTTTCCAAAATAGATGAAAAAGCCAGAATTTGTTGAATTACATCCTGCAAAAAAAAACTTTAATTAGTTGACTTTACCGATGCAATAAACTCACAAAAAAATATTTTCCTTGACTTGTGTACAACCTACTCAAAATACCATTTGTGGTTATTAACTTAATTCAACGACACATAGCTAACGAAAGTAGACTTACGTTGGATTTGCTATTAAGCATATTTTTTGCAGTTCAGATGGTGATTTCAAGTAGAAAGCTTCTCCGTATCTTGTAAATAGCAGTGATGAAATAGCGCTACAAAGAATAAAACAAATATTTAGAAGATAAATGAATGGTATTTTATGAAAGCTTAACAACAAAGTTATCTGATGGTGACTGTGAAACTTCAATAACTTCTGTAAAATTACCTTTAAAATTTTGAACAGTTAGAAATTAGATTAATTTTAAAAACAATGGATTTTCAATTTTACATGCTAATATTAGAAGTTACACTAAAATTTTAGTGACTTTAAATTGATGTTAAAAAATCTAATCTTTTCTTTGATGTTATTTTTTCGACAGAGACACGGGAAAATATCGATGCACCATTCAGTAGCAGATCTTTATTTGCTATACCAGATTACAAACTATTTACCAACCACATGTTTCAACACAGGGTGGTGGAACATGCATATAAGTTTTAAATAAACAAATCTTTAAGTTAAGAAATAATGCAAACTGAATGACCATACTCAACCTGAAAACCTGTTTTTTGCAGGTGATTTTAATATTGATATACTTTGTTACAACAAGTTTCTTAACACTAAGTTATTTTATGATTCCATTCTTAAAACATGCTACTTTCAATTTACAAACCTACTTCAGTAAGTAAAACTTGTGAGACAGTTCTTCATAATATATTTTTAACTATGACTTTTTTAACTTCATTTTAAAATTTTAATTATTGTAAAAACGGATATCAGCGGCCATTTTCCTGTTTTTATTATTGCCACCAATAACAACAAGGATGCTTTAAAGGCATTAAAAGCAAATATCGAAAAAAGATCCCTCCATCAAATTAATTTAGAGGCTTTTAAGCAAAAACTTAGCGAATGTTCTTGCAATAATGTATATTCAAGTAGCTGTGCTAATCTGAGTTTTCAAAACTCTATTAACAAGTTTCAAGAAATTTTCAATGAAACTTGACCAGTTAAGACAGTTAAGGTTAAACCTAAAGAAATTGATAACACTTGGATGCCACCAGCTTTTATAAAAAGCTCCAAGAGAAAACAAAAACTCTACGTTAAGTATTTAAAATCTCGCTCAAATATCAACAAACACAATTATAAAGTTTATAAATCTCTGGTACAAATTAGTCAAGCGGACTAAAGTAAACTATTATTCTAAACAACTTGTGAAATAATAGTCAAATGCAAAAAAAACTTGGTCAATAATAAACGAAGTAATTGATAGGAAAAAAAAAACTGACCAAAATGATATGCCTAAAATTTTAAATTCAAATAAAAAAACTATAAATAATTTTGAACAGATATATAAAGAATTTAATAAATATTTTGTCAATGTTGGTCCAAACTTAGCGCCTAATATTAGTTCGATGGAGAAAGATAGCTTTACTGAATATCTCGATCCTACCATAAATGCAGAAATTGAAAATGACAACCTAACCCTAAACGAATTAAACAATGTCATTTCTTCTGTTAAACGAAATAAACCAGGTCGTTGTGACAAGATAACAGTTTATGTTTTGAATAAATCTTCCAAAGATATGGCTTTTCCCGATCTAATTAAAACTACTAGAGTAAATGCAATATTTAAAAATGACGATCACACTTTAGCATCAAACTACCGACTTATATCTTTACTTCCAGTTTTTTCAAAAGTATATTAATAAAATACAAAGGATATTTAATCATTTTGCATATAATCAGTTATTTTATAAAAAACAGTTTGGATTTCAAAAAGGGCACTCCATTGAACATGCAATTTTAGAATTAACTGAAGAAAAAAAATAGTTTGTACTTGGGGCCTTTATCGATCTATCAAACAGTTAACCATGAAATTTTTTCATCGAAATTGAAACATCATGGGATAGAAGGTAAAATTTTTGAATGGGTTTAATAATTGCCTAAAAGATAGGAAGCAATTTGTTAAATGCAAAAGTTGGGGTTTTTTAGATATTGTATGTGGAGTTCGACAAGGTTTTATTTTAGGACCGTTATTGTTTTTAATTTACGTTAATAATATGTATAGAGTCTCAAACCTTATATCTACAACTATATTTGCTGATGATACTAATTTGTTTTTGAATAACAGCAACATTACAAACTTGTTTATAAGCATGAATACTGAATTAAAACACTTCTCACTTTGGTTTTGGCAAATAAATTGTTATTGAATTGTGACAAAACCAAGTTCGTAATATTTCATAAGCGGGGATCTGCAGAAAATCTACCTTTAACATTTCCAATTTTATCTATTGATGGCGTGGAAGTAAAAAGTCAAATTCAATAATGTTTCTAGAAGTGTTGATTGACCAAAACCTAAGTCGGAGTAGTCATATCAAAATGTTGGAAACTAAACTATCTAAACTATATAATGTTAAAAGTGTAGGTCTTTTAAATTTTACACTACGAAAATTATTATACTTTAGTATTTTTTCGTAGTATATTTATGTTTTGCAAATATTGCTTGGGGGAGTACGTATCAAACAAACCTACTAAATTTATTCAAACTTCACAAGAAGGCATTTCGAGTTTTAAACTTTAAAAAGAAATGTGGAAGTTCTAAAACACCAATGCTCAAACTGAATGTTTTAAATACCTAACAAATTAATATGTACGAAGTTTTAATGTTTATGCGATGCTTTAAATGCGCAGCTTTCTAAACTTACGACCTAATAAAGATTTTAATAATTTTAAACTTCCATTTTTTTAAATCCAAGCTAAAGGAGTTTTCTATAGGTTGCAGAGGTGAAACGACTTCCCCGAAAAAAAGTTGAGAGATCTTAGTTGTAATATTTTTACATTTAAATATAATTTATAAAAAAATCCATGAGGCATTCCATGTCAAATCATCAGATTTTTTTCTGATTTGTAACCCATGTGCTTGGATTTTGCTTATTTTTTTCACCAGTAATTAAATTTCATAAAATACGAACTTACTGAAAATATTTAATATATAAAGTATAAGTTGAGCGGTTCAGGAGTTGCAGCATTTTGAATTTTATGGCAATTTCACTCCTGCCTACCAAAGTTAACTTATTGTGATAAATCTTCTGATAAATTTTCATATATTGTTGGAGATGAAATTTGGTGCCTACCTATTTTTTAGGCTGGGGAATCCAATAAAGCATATATAAAAATCTGGAAATACATCAGGTATGTGTAATTTGAGTTTTAAAATTTTTACTGTCTGCTAAAGGTTACTGAAAACCTGAGTACTTAAATGGTGAAATTCAAAATTTATCTGATTATATACCGATGCAATTGTTTTACTAGTAGTTGAAATACTGCTAGGTCAAAAAAAAATTTTTGATTTGCTTTTGTATATTTAAGTAACAAAAACTGTGAGGTTTTAAAAAAATAGTTTTTTTCTTCGAATTTTCATTCAACATGCAACATTTATTACCACAAATTCATTTAAAACAATGTGTTTATTTTTCTAAGATATAATATAAGATCATTTTTTATCTACATACAGTTTTGTCTTTGTTACAATGGTGAAAATATACATTCAAAACTTTTCCACAATTAAATAAAAAATAATTTTCTTTGATATTATATATTCGTCTGGTAGCAGTTGATGACTTGACATGGAATGCCCCCTATTGATTTTTACATAAATGTTATTTAACATTTTTTTTTATATATTTTAACAATCTATTTCTTAATTTTATTATTTCTTTAAACTTACAAAGTCTATGAAAGAATTGTTAGGCTCTCTCTAACATACAAAGTCCTTGACTTCCTTTCAAGATCTTTTTATATTTTTGTTATTAACATTAATGTTGCATTGTTACTTTGTAAATACTTAATATCTTATCTTGACAAATAAAAATGATAACAAAAAAAAAAAACTCGACCTTTCTTATTAAATTTCAAAAGTCTGCTAAAACATACTGATTTCCAGGGCTGTAAATGCCACATCTTTATTTTTGGTGGTGCGTTTTTTCAAAAAAAGTTGACAGAGAAGATTTATAAAAATGTATAAATATTTTACAATCACTCAGGTTATGGCAAACAAACAATCAGAGACCACCAGCCTCAACAGAAGCATAGGTTGACCTTTTTCATATAAATAAAAAGCATCATATTTAAAGAAAGGAATTGTGAAAGCTTATTGTACCTGATATCTTCTTTTTTCACTAATTTAATTTTAATTTGTTGTTTTAAATGTGGTACACTATATATAGTAACGTCGCCTTGATTAGTCAAACAAAGAAGACAATGGTGTGTTATATCCTCATTTTGATCTAAAAATTAAAACAGAACTTAGACCACATTTAGTTAAAATGGAAAATCAGTCTGAACATTTAAACTAGCAAGAGTTAACATCCATTTGAGTAAAAGAATTTAATAGCAAACGTAGGTTTGACCTTCTGAAGCAATTTTTTCGTCTAACAAATCTTATTATAAAACCACTAACAACAAGTGCAAAAAACAAGTAATTTTTTTTGGATAAACCATAGAAAATAATTTTTAAATGTGTAGCAATAATAAGCCATTAACACAGATTAAATTCGGCGAAAAAAGTTCAAAAAAACCAACCAAGTAAAGGTTAAGTTCATTTGATCATTTTGCACAGAATACATCGGGTTTCAAGCCCCATAAATTCATTATAAAAACTATTCAAAATCTAAAGCCTAATATCATGAACACTAAGGGAAAATAATCAAAACATTTCTTAACATTACCCAAATTTCTGCATAATTGAAATGCAACATTTAGAGAAAAATTTAAAAATGCCAAGAACATTTTAAAAATGGCCAACACCTATAATTTATTAGAAATTATATCTCTTAATATCAGTTAAATTTCAGCACAATCAGAATGTAAATAAATGAGTGAAAAAAAAAAAAAAAAAAAAAAAAAAAAAAAAAAGATTTTTTGGGTTTTTTTGTCATTTACCCCAAAAAAAAAATTGGTTTGTATTATTATAAAGTTTCATGAATAAAACAAAAAAAGACATTGAAAAACAGCAACATTTTTGCAGATATTGAAGAAGTATCGACAAGCAAGTATCATGCTTGTTTTGGGAAGTCAGTTCGTTTTTTTCTTAAATTTGCGAATTCAAAAAAAGCCTTTTGATAATGTTTTCTCATAGATTTTGACTACTTTACTACTTTGTGGGTAACGGCATAAATTGTGCACATCTCAAAGGATTAAACAGAAGTTTTTTGGTACTTTAAGGTAAATTATTTTAATTTGCTAGTAGTGATATTTGTTTTTAAGATAAGTGAATTTGTGTTCCAGAATTATTCAAAAAATTCAAGAAATCTGCCTTTCACAAAGAATTTATGCCGCTCCAGGTCAAAGCTTGTCTCTATCACACTTCTCACACTTGAACATAATTTACTGATAACGTAAATTATGCACATTTTCATAACATTAAATGAAGCTTTTTGATACTCTAAAGGCAAGTCATAGCAAGGTTAAACGGCTAAAACCATCAGTAACATTTTTTCTTTAGCTTCATATAAACTCTTGGAAGAACTGAAACCTAAATTCTTGAGAAAAATCAACCTGTCTTATCGGATCAACTTTTACTTTGTTTGGGCGTATTAAGTCCAACAAGGTTTCCTTAATGGCAAACGTACAAAATGTAATATTTAGACTAAATCTCAGATTTTTCCAGGTCAGAAATAACCGCATTTTGGAAAATTTAGACCCATTACTGTAAAATCGAAATATTTTTCAAAAATCGAGAACAGTTGCATTATTACACATAAAAATTTCTGTTTTTAAACCATCTAAGGTTTTGAAATTATTTTATACAACTATTAATATTTTACTGTAATTGTATAAAAGTGATAGAATGAAAGCTCGTCTTTAACAAAATTTTCAAAACTTTTCTTGTGAAGAATAACTATCTTATTTTCAATAGGGAATGTGTAACTAACCTGTTTTTCCTTTAACTTGCATTATCCCAAGCTTTCTTACCCTTGATCCATCGATTGCTGTAATCTTCTCTTTATTTCTTGGACGTAAAGTAGGTAATGAAAAAACTTTAAACTGTTCTTCAGATGAAATAACTACACTGTGACCGCCTGTCATATCAATAGGTACACTACGACCAGCCTCACATTCAGCCATTGAAATTATTGGGACACTGTTTTTGTCAATGACAAAAATGTTTATAACTGGAGCATGATGTTTTAATTTTAGCTCTTTACCTACTTCTGCTTTGATGTTAGTTTTTGTTCGTTCAGATTTGTTTTGTACAGTTATTGAATAGACATATATATAACCAGAATTTGTTCCCACCCATAATGTTGGGGCGTGGTGACTACCTAATAGAATTTTCAAAATTCATTAAAGGAACAAGTTAAAAATTTAATTAGTAACAACCAACATAAAAAGAATAAATAAAACTAATTTGAATATCTGACCAATTTCGATTATTCAAGAATTAAAATCATGCAGACATTAGATAAAATAAATAAATTTAATATTCAACATAATTATTTAATTTTGAGTTAAGTATTTCTGTCACTGGATCATGTTATTTTTCTCTCTCAATATATATATATAATCGTATGATCAGATATACAAGCAAAATTTAATGTTTGTAGCAAATGCATAGTATCATATGTTATTTATGGAAACATTTTTTTCAATAATATTTTCCTTTTTAAAACATTTCATTTTGACAAAAACATAGTGGTGTAAAATAAATATTGGGACAATATTAATAATTTGGAATTAAAAATGTGACCATGGATATTTTATTCTAAGCGTGTTCACAAAAGAGGAATTGCTGATAAGAGGAATAAAACATTAAAAAACATACCATCTCCCAAAAATGTATCACTGAAGTATAAGCATCTAACCATACTCAAGACAGTTTCATCCACTCGATTTTCGTCAATTAACCTATTTTGTGGTGCAACTTCAAAACTTTTTAAAGGTGTAGAACTTGGTGATGCAGTACCATCTGCTTTCTTTCGACGCGAACCACGTCTGCTTTTTAATCGTCTGAATGAGTCTCGCAAGGACTTTACAAGTGTACGTTTTCGCTGGATTCCAGCACCAGTATTGGCGAGATCTGTCAATCAAATATTGTAAAAAATTATAATCTATGCATGGTCAAATAAAACATACTGTACTATCACTAAGATTTAGATATATAGTCCTGCATTGATATCACTCCTCTATACATGTTGGGATAGTTGGCAATGAATGCATACTGCGTGGTTGAGATCCTTACCAAAAATGCTATGAATATTTTTTGTCTAAAAGTAAAATCTTTTAGTATATATTACTTGAAATAATTTTACTTCACTTTTTGAGAAGCCGAATACCAAATGAAATATTAATAGAAGTTATTGTAGTACTAAGCCATATTTTTTTCTACATTCTAAATTTATTGTCTGTTGACACAAATAACATTTAATTGAAAGAAAAATAAATTCACCTGTAGGGTTCACTGTGCATTTCACCATTACAATGTGATCAGTTACTATATCATAAACGAATAAGCCATGACAAGTGCCAGCAGATATCCTAAAAATTAATTACTATAACATATCTAGAAAATATAACATGCTAACAATTACAGCAATACTTAATCCCAAAAAAATAACCTTGGAGACGCAAGCAGCATAAATTTCTTCTAAAGGCCTCATTTTCTACATAAAACTTAATATGAAACAAGAGTGCATGTTTACTTGTAAAATTCAGTTTAAGGGTTTTATTCAAACCATGCCAATAAAACCCATGCCAATAAACCAGCCAATTTGAAAAATGCTCTTTTATAATAAACAAAGCAGGTTGTAAACCTTAAAAATTTTTTGCAAACCAAAAATGTTAAAAAATGTTTAACCAAAAAGACTTGTTGCAGGTATTTACAAGATTTAGACTTTGGTTTGGAGAAAAGTAACTTTGTTGAGTTATTCACAAAGTTTGTTGAACAGATTTTAAGAAATAAAAATTAAGGCTTTAACTAACAAATTAAAAAAAAAAAAAAAGTTTGTTATTGACACTGACAAAATAATTATAAAAACAAATATCATTTCTCCAGACCTCCTAAACGTTCATACCAGTCATATTTATAAAACAAAAACAGCTTTAGCTTATTAGTTTTTCTCTGCAAAAGCATCAAAACGTAAACAAATACTTAAACTTCATTTTATACTTTTATTTTTTTTTATTTTTAATTCAGAGGTTGTTGAATTATTGATCATGTTACACAATTCATTTAAAAGTAAATTAACAAATCTTTAATAGTAAATCTCATTGAGTTCATCTAAAAAAAAAATATAGCTTCTGAAAAATATGGCTTCGTATAAAAAAATATGGCTTCGTTTTTGCATACGTTTCTCTGATGTGAGCTTACCAAAAAATTAAATCTGATTTTTAATTTTTATTTTCAAAAAGTCCGAAATATAATTTATATGCTAACATGAAATAAACACTATTTTCTATTGACAAATCTATTTCATATTTTGATGAGAAAAATCAAATATTTTTGGTTTAAGAGATATTAGTTTGAAAATTAATTAATGAATTAATTTTTAAAAAAAAATAATAATAATTTTATGAAGATCTATTAATCAAAGTTAGATAATGAAAAATGAGAAAATGGGAAAAAAAATTCTGCTGGCTTGATAACACACACAACATAAAGCTAAAAATTAATCAGTCTGCTTACATCCCAGAAGCTGTATCCATAGCAACAGCAGTTATTGGTGCAGCAGGTTTCAGTTGAATAACTTTTTTAGGAATGGGACCGAACTGAGTGTTAATTGGAGACGATGAATTTATCGTTAGAGGGCCCAAGCCTTTCCATTCAAATCCATCAAGGTTATCAATAATACTCAAATCTTGCATCTAAAATCAAGGTTATCAATAATGTTCAAATCTTGTATCTAAAATGTATAACTGTCAATTTTGCTACAGTCTACTGAATATATAATCAAGTTACAAATAAGTAGAAATGGCCCAAAAATAGGGAATTAAAACAGGTGGCAAGCATGGGACTCTTGGTACAAAATATACCTGGCTTAAGAGCAGATTTTTATCAGATAATTTCAAAAAATAATAAAATTTTTAATTTTGTTGGGTATTTATAGGAGGATAAATTAAGGCCCACCGACAAGGTGTGCCAAAACAAAAACCAAAAATCCAATGTTGTAAGTAAGTAAAAACTTTTTCTGAAGTGTTTTCAATTGTGTCTAGAATAATACTTAACAATCAACAAAGGTAACTAAACAAGCAAGGAAAAAAATAAATATAAAAGTAAGATTTATATTTTCATAAATAGTATAATTAAAAATTTTAAAAACAATCCAAATTGAAAATAACAAACAAAAACACTAGGTATAGATCGCACAAGAAAAGCCCTAAGCCTTGCTTACATTACAGTTTCATATAGTGTTACTTTAGAATAAGAAAATGATGTGATTTAAACACAGTCAATAAAGCTTTTGATACATTTAGAGATAAAACACATTTTAGTTGATATTTCAAATATCACATCTATGACGCTTATATCATAATATCTTACAACCCAAAACATGACAGCAATTTTAGACAAAAAAAGGTAGTGATTTTTCAACATTTTCTCGAAGTTAAACAATTTCCACGTGACTAGTGACACAATTGAAAATACAAAGGAAAAAATTTTCTGAGTCTATTTCTTTCATAATGTTACTTTTAAATAGACGCAGCATTTCCACAAGATGAGGTAATAAAAATAAGACTCGTGCTATATTTAGAAATTCTTATTTTGTTTATGTCATCTAAATTTTCAACATTTTGAGCTAGTGCTACTTGAATAATTTGTGCAAAACTGAGATTCTGATATCATAATATTATCTTATTTATTAAATTAAAAGAGAGAGAAAAAAAAGAACGTATATATTACAACATTTGATAAGTTACGACACTGTTCTTAATGATTGAAACAAAATTTGATAAGTCACGGCAATGTTATAATAATATTTATAAGTATTTATAGCAAATGACAGTTATTTTAATGTCAATGGAATGGTTTCTTTTTTTCCTATTTGACGAAAATATGTGCAAGGATTGGTGTCCAAACCTAGGTTTTCACCCTAAGATCATACCGTTTTGTTGAGGGGCACAATAACAATATGAATTTTTAATGTTTTGCTGTTACTCCAGTTAATGTCTAAAGGGAGATATTATTTGTGTGTGGCTATAGCTGTTTTATAATTTTTTGTACTGCACTCATATTATTTTACTCGTGTTTTTATTTGCATTTTTGTTACACCCACATATTTTTTGTTACGTTTGCATTCAAACAGGTAGACTCCCAGATGGCTGTTAATTGGTAGTTCATATTTTTTGCAGTTAATATTTTTTAGGTTTGAATTTGAGTTTTTTATATCTCACTTTTAAATATTAGATACTAAATAATAGATAAGAATGGTACCCAGGGTAAAGAGATAGTTGAATAATTGCTGATGTTATTTTGCACTCCTTTAATAGCTGCTAATGCTTTTTTAATGATTATGAGATTTGATTGTTTTTATTTTATTTTTTTCAATAGAGACATTAGTAAAAAGTTTTAACTAATTTTTTATATATTTATGACTGCATAATATATTGAATGATCTACAAAATCCATTGAATATTCCCTTCAAACTAGTGGTTTGTGTTTTGATGTAGTTTTAACCTGAAAATTTGTAATTGCATCTCTTCTGTCTATTTTAAATTCCTATTTCACATTTTTGTTATTAATCGTGCACACATTAAAAAAATTTAGTGTTTTGTCATTCAGTTTTTCAGCCTAAAGAAGCTGTTTCAAACAGAGCATCAAACAGATTTTTATTTTTTTTAAATCATAAAAAATTTAATTTTATATTTTAAACAATTGACTTCAAGCAAAATCTTACAAAAAAAATGACAGAAATGAATACTAGTTTTTCAAGGAAAATGCAAAAAATTTATTTCTTGGAATAAAAAAAAAATACAAGAAATAAATTTTTATATATTTCAGGACTAAAGGACTGAAAGAACTTCTACAAGCTCTGACATGTCAAAATTATGAAGTATAATAGTTACTATCAGAATGCGAAATTTCAGTATATTTTGGAACATTACCAAAAAAATTACCTGGATTATTTAATATTCTTGTATTATAGCCTCATCACTTCAATTTCTGAAAAAATCAATGGATAGCTATTGAGAAAAGTGAGCGGAAGGACAAACATGGGTAAATTAATAGGTCCTGGCATAGTAGGGTCAAAAGAAAGAAAATTCAGAAGAAGCTTTATAGAGGAGCTAATTGAGTCTATTGGATCCATTTAGACTCAAAATGTCTAGAATACAACAAAGTTTCTTACCTCAACTGTAGTTGTGGAACCTTCTATGTAATCTACTTTTAGACTATAAATAATCAATTGTCCACCACTTCCACCTACAACCAAGGTATCTGTAACTGGACAAAGTAATAGCTTCTGAATCACTAATCGTGGATCATCTGAGAATGGATCAAAACTCCCAACTTTTTTGAAAGGAGGCCACGTTTCTTCTTCACCCTCATCAGGTGGCGGGCCATCGAATTCATCATTGTGAAATAGTTTTCCAGTATATATCGTGTAAATTAACTTTAATGTGAGACCAGAGGAGTTCCAGAATTTGATAGTTCCATCTTCATGCCTAAAAATATTTTAAAAAGCATTTTTAAATTTAAATAAGATGTAACAGTGATGTCATACATCAAAAATTTGAATGTCAACCCCATCAACACAATGACATCTTTGAACGATAATTTGCATTAGTATGTAATATACCAAAATAAGATGTTTCAGTGCTGTTTTTTAAAAAATTCATTTAAGGGTTTAGCCTGTAAAAACAATCTAAATTATCACCATTATCTACTCAAATATCAAAGAAAATTTGATGAAAAGATGCTTAATTTTTGCCAGGGGCTAGACAATAATAATAATAAAAATTTATCATACCCTGTGATAGTCAGATCTTTATGACTTTTTTCAGTATTTAAACTTTCTCCTCCATTAATTGGCCATGGCTAAAAAAAGTAAGAAATTAAAAAAAAAAAAAAAAAAAAAACACAAGTACTTTAGAAACTTATAAAATAGACTTCCAGACAATCTATTTTATTAAAAATTTAGAAATCTCCCACAAAATGATAAGTTATACTTTTCTAATGAGTAAATCAAAATATCATTCCAACTAAACAAATCAGTTAATCTCAGAATACATAACATGATTTTATCATCGTGGAAATGGTGGAAAATTACCGATAACAAAAATGGAAAAGCTTGAAAGTTAAGAAAAGCCAATATTTAAAAAATTGGTAGCATTCACATTCTCCCTCAGCCTTTGATCTAGATTAAAGTTTTGCATAAGCAAATTGTGTCAGTGAGTAATTTAAGCTCAGCGTTTAAGTTTCTTATGTATTTTATAAGAGGGATGTTGGTTATAAATAAGTACCAATAATATTGTCAACATTTGAGTCATAAATCTGATAAATTTTCAAAGTAGTAAACATTACAAAATACTCCAATACATCGTTTTAGTGAAAAAATGATCATTGTTAGGCTCAGTATCAAAAAGGTTTTTCTAAGGTCATTCAGGTAAATGCCAGCAAACTTCAGGTAAAAAAAAAAAAAAAAAAGAAAAAAAAATGAGAGCGTTTTGGTAATATGTTGTTTTTATGGCTGTTTCGGGTGCGAAGACTGTGCACAATAACATTTTTAAAATGCAGAAATGATAAATAACACCAAACATAGATTATAAAAAATAACACCAAACATAGATCATAAAAACACCAAATGAAGTTTCAGCAAAATTGAAGTATAACTTTTAAGGATTTTTTTTTTGTCCTTTTTGAATTATTAATCGGGTCTGGTTTACATTGAGAGTTTTGTCAGGAAGCCATATGTGTGAAATGTTCCTACTTCAAGCGAGTTTTGTCAGGAAGCCATATGTGTGAATAGTTCCTACTTCAAGCAAGAGTTTTGTCAGGAAGCCATATGTGTGAAAAGTTCCTACTTCAAGCAAGAGTTTTGTCAGAAAACCATGTGTCAAAAGTCCCTAATTCAAGCGGGTTTTGTCAGGAAGCCATATATGTGAAAAGTTTCTACTTTAAGCGAGAGTTTTGTCAGAAAGTCATGTGTGAGAAGTTCCTACATCAAACAAACGGAATTTGAGAAAATTTCATAAATGCTTATTTTAGGTTTAAAATGACCGTATTTGGGCATACTCTTGTCCAGATCAAAAATGAAAAAATTTTTAAAATCTTAAATCATCCTTTTCTATATGTAAACTTACACCTTAATATCAGATAAAAATAATGAGTGCTTACTGAGAACATCCGTTACGAACTGACAAACAAATTGACACATGGGAGGTTTTATAGGACTTTCTCAGCTTCATCAGTGGTCCGAAAAATAACTTAAGCCTTATCTCTTATCACAGTTGATATTCATCAGAAACATTGAAATAAGCAAGAAGTTAACTTTAACTCAATCCAAAAAATTAGTCCAACCACTCTTTCCCTTGACTTGAAAATAAACTAAAATCATTGTTTTTTTTTTTTTCTATTTAATTGGGATAAAATTACACAAAAATGATTTAAATCTAACTAGATTTAAATTTTTTACTTGATCTCCAAGGATAAATATATAAAGTAAATTCACTGCTGATATTTTTTTCTCTCCAAGAAAATTTAAAGAAAAGAGATAAATGGAAATTAGAATTTTTGGTCGGTGCCAATGTTATGATGTATTCTAATTGTCATTAAGCATTAGAAAAAACTTATTGATTTGCAAAATATTATAAAAATGAAAAAAAAACATTAAATTGAACAAGGAAAGACAACTTTATGAAAATATTTGATAAATATTCATGTGGCTATGATGACTTCTATTGCCAATTTACTTTATATAACGTTGAGTAAACATTTAAGAAACAATTATCATTTTTGCCAAAAAAATAAACAATCACAAATTTTTTTTATTAAAATAAAAATAAAATTTCGATTTTAATTTTCACATTTGAAAGTTTTTAAGAAGTCTTCTTAAATAACAACCAACTTTACCTGAAAAAAGGGAAGATTATAATCAAAGCGGGTAAAAAAACGCAAATTTTATGTAATATGTTTTCTTTTCAAAACCATTGAGTTATTTACTAGCATTTTAAGTTAAATTTTGTAGCCTGCTCCACAACTGTCCATGAGTTCTTGTAAGCTTTCCTTCACTTTAGAGGTCTTTTTTATGATTTGGCCTGAGCAGAATTACACTTCCATTCTATGAAAAAAGTGCAAATTTTGCACTCTAGTTTGCGCATGTTTTTCAAGCATATATATATTCTACTTCTGATTCTGATCTGATTCTGATTCAAAAAACTAATTTTTTTTTTGAATTATTGTTTACAATTGTATTTTTCTTCTTTCAATGCTTTTGCTTCTTCTTCAACTTTATTCTTTTTTTTTACCTCTTCTTCTGACTTGACTCGTCTCCACTCTAGCAAGTACTCCTCATTCGTGATAAATTTGAAGTGCATTTTTTTTTCATCTAAAGCTAGTTCCTCATGCTGAGGTAGTTTTTAAATCATCAACGTAACACCACCATGAACTGCAACTAGACCAAGAAAGTGATCATTTGTGGGAATATCAGGTGTTGAAACGCAAGTGTTGGTTTGAACATTTACTATGGAGAGTTTTCTTGTTTTTGGAGCAATGTTTGATCCTGGTATGCTATCTAATGGTACACAGTGTTTACCTTCTTTAAAGTATTTACAGAGGTAGTAGGTTCCTCCAGTAAGTCCTTAGGTTTACCTGAATCAAACAATGTGTTGTAACATTTCAGAAGAAGAGGATTAAATCGTTCAATTGGGAATTTTGAAGAGTCTACTAAGAATGTTCTGTACTTCTGAACCCAGCAATTATGTTATTAGAAATCAGCTTGACCAAATCGCTTAGTTTGTCCACAAAAATTGACTTACCGATTGACGGCTTTGCACCCAAACATTTATCTACTAATTTAGCATTTTCTCCCAAGTTCACTTTAATGGACCAAAACAAGCAACACTGAGGGGTTGAAGTATATCAGGTATATGAGGTGGTAATTTTAATAATGTGATTTGCATTTTTGAATATTTCGATAGAAATACGGAACAAGTGTCCACTGAATATGAGAAACATTGCGTTATTTTTTTGCAAAACAATCCATACCATTCTGAAAAAATTTTGGTTGTTATCCAACCGTTTTCAGATATTTTTTAGAACGTATTGGGTAAGGCTTTAGATCCTCTAAATGAAGATTGCATATTTTTTCCAGATAAAATAAAGTGAGGATCAAAAGCTATACCAGCCGCACTCTCAATATTAAGAACTGTAGTTTTTTCTCTACCTGATCCACAAGTAACTTTGTAGGCTACATCCCCTTTGACACTGACAACGTTTATATTTAAGGGGGTTACTCGGAAACCCACTCTCAGCATAGTTCCCTATTTGATTTACTGATAATTTCTGTTCATCCACAATCGTTTTAAATGAAAGCATATATTATAAAATAATTTGCAAGTCGTCCAAAACTTTGCACTCGTATAAAAATACACAATCAATTCCATGGAATATGTAAACAAACAATTATAGCTTAGGACAGAAAATATCATTTAAAACAAACATGGTAGACTGTAAGTGGACGCAATAAACAAAACCAGTGTTGTAAAAGCTTGCGTTTTAATCGGTGATGTATTTTTTAACCCATCTTGACTATATACCAATTAAAAAACAAGAACAGATAAAAAAAAAAATCTTGCATCACTAATTTTGTAAATGTGAAAAATTATGCCCAGTTATTTGCATAAACATTGATTTAAAAGTTATATGCTGATATTCGATATTTTGTTATCCTAACATTTTACTGTTTTAACACCTGTGAAGCAAGTGTGAAAATAGCCTTACCTTATCAGACATTTCACTAGCAGATTGTGTTTTACTCTCAGCAACCTTTAAAAATTCCCATAAATGTTGTGGACAATCAGTGATATGAGCTGATGTAGTGATATTAGAAGAGTGAAGACATGCTAGATATGGTTTTGAGAATGTTGGATAGCTAAAAATACAAACAGACAGATAATGATTTATGGATCGCATATACTTTTAAAATAACAAGACTTATATAGCTGGACCATCTGATTTTAAAATTATACCAAATTAAAAAAAAAAAAAATACAGAGGTAAGGGGACAAAAGTTTACCAGTTTACACTCCTTAGTTAAAAAGAAAATTGCCTAAAACTCAAAGATAACAATGGAATAATTTTCCTATTATTAGATATGACCATAGAACATATAAAATTTAAATTCATTTCATTCTATTTTACCTATTAAACGCCACCACACCCAATAAAAAAAATTCCTTCATGTCCACTAAATTGTGAATTTTAGTATTTGATTCCTGAACAAATAACTATTCAAACTATATTAAATATGCCACATGGGAAATTTTTCCTGAGTTTACTAATTTACGACTGTTTTTTATGATTAAACTATCATCTATCTTCATGTACTAAAAATTCAAAACCTTTGTCCTGAGATTGCAAAATATGTTTAAAATAGAAAAAAGAAGAAGTAAGAACTTTTCAATTCATAATTGGGCTGAGTTAACAAGAAAACCTTTTTGTTTAGCCTCAATTAAAATGAAAAAATCTTTTATTTGATGTAGTATGTTGATATTTTGAATAATTTTCCATCTTCCAAGTATTCAGTAAAAAACACTATATATAACATTATAAACAAAAAAATAATGTTTCTGTATCACAAAATTTTAGTCTTGTCCAACATTACCTCAGACAATCCCATTTCTTTTTGTATTAAAATCTATATTAAGTACCTTTTATCATGCTTCTGTAGATCCAAAAATACAATTTCTTCTTCACATAGCACAACAAGCCCAAAAGGCTCTTTATTATCGTCCTTTATTGTAAAAAAATCTATGATTTTTGAAGTAAAATCAAAAACAACTAAAACATTTTTATCCTGATATATTGTAACACAATGTTTATCACCGTAACTGGCACGAGGCAATCCACCTGAAAATATAATCATAGCTCCATGCCATTCAACTTTACGTATAGCTTTACAAGGAAATGGCCCAAACGGTGTTGAGGTTTCTTGACGGACATCTCCACCTTCAACATCAGGCAAATCCCAAACCGATAAACTACCATATTCGTGAGCAGTGATAAATTGTTTTTTGTTCTCATTCCAAAATACACTTTCAATATCTTGGCTTGCAATGAAACTTTCTTCTGCAATGATTTTATCCTGATTCCATAGAACTATTATACCCTTCTTGTAACCAATCAGTAGCTAGAAATAAAAATGAGTATTATTTACATAAATCAAAAAGCTTAAAATAAAAATAACATAAATATCATACACCTTGCTAACCCTCAAAAGCATTACTTATATAACCAGACCAAAATTCAACAATAACAACTTCAGCAATCAAAAGATGAAAGTAATAGAAACCAATTAAAAACAAAGATTTGAAAAAATTCTGTCTTGAAACCTAACTATTGATGGAAACCTCAAACATTTGCAAATGCAAAGTACTTTACGACAAATGGACATAAAAAAAAATACTTTAATCCCATTTTGGACCTATGCCTTAAGCATGACAAAGTCTTTGAAACAGTTGACAAGCAAAAATCAGTAATAAAGCATTTTTAAACCTTCAGGCAGATCAGGATTTACTTTTTTGAGAAAAATCATAACGTTATCAGAGTAATATAAAAGAAGCAATGAGTTGGTTTTGAGAAAAGTGGGTAAACAATGTTTTTAGGCCTCAAACAACAATAAAATATTTTTTCAAAGCTCAAGATAACATTAATTTTCTAACAAAAACCAATGAATAGCACTGAGAAAAATTGTTACTGTGATGGAAAACCAAATAGATGAAAAAACAGAGATTGTCGAATTCTTAGGATTAAAAAAAAAAAAAAGATTACTTTTTCAGGATCTGTAGGATGTTCTTTTAGAGCTTCAACTGAACCCCCACTTGTTTTGTTAGCATTTTCCGGTAAACTAAAATAAATGAAAAGCATATTTCAAGAGGCATTTAATTAGTTTTACCAAGTCTACTAAACTAACAAACAAAATTTGAATGTTTTAGTGGTTTATGCTAATATAAAAGCTCTTAAAATTTGTTATTAATTTTTTTTTTTTTTTAGTTTTAGTATCGCTTTGATGGAATTATAGAGGATATTTTTCACTAATTTATGACAGAGGACACCATTAAAATTACAAACCTTTGCATAACAATATCTTGATAAATAACATGCTCCCTTAGTTCAAATGATGTTAAATCAAGAACATAAATATGTCCGCCTTCTGTGCCAATATATAAACAATCACGTGCCATTGATAAACAACAAACAGATATTTTTTTAAGTCGCCCCTCCAATGTGCATGCTTTTACTTCCTCCAATATAGATTGCTGGCCATAAGGGTTGTTAATCTCCCACAGATGAAGGGAGTTAGTCTCTCCATCGTCACATACGCTTATAAGGCGACCCTATTAACAGAGAAAAAAAAAATATATATATTGTCTTAAAGAAGACTTTCAGAGGTAAAATTAATTTGTCCAAAAAATTATGCTAGCTAGGTCAAGGTTTTAATATTTATCTATAAGGGTCAAAAATTTGTCACAGAAGAAACTTTTACATGGTATCATAAGCATTTTAGCATTTCAACAGAATTGGAACTTCATGAAAAATTCAAAGAAATCCCTTTTGGACAAAGTCTGAGTTGGCACAGAACCCGGTAAATTATTTCTAGATAGATAATATGCAGCAAGATAATATTTTCTAACATCAAACTGGTTCCTAATGCCACAAAATATACCCTCTATATTCTTAAAACTTCAAACAAAAGTAAAAAGGGAAAGAAAAATAAATTTCAAAAAAGTTGCTTTAGATTTGGTAATTACATAAAATTTGTGTACTTTATTTTTATGACATTGTTTTCACAGGACATGAAAGACAATTTTTGGTAAGTGGTCATTTGGATGAAAGATATCCTTAATGGTACTTTAAATACACACAAAATTTAAAAAAAAAAAAAAAGTAATGGAAAGATTCCAAAAACTTTTAACCAAATTTGATATCTTTCAGAACCTGGGCCTGGGGAGTGATAATTTTTTGCAGGTGGCCATACGAGGTAAACAATGATTCTTTAACTTCATACAAAATTTTTAAAACAAGAAATGAATTTCTATAAAAGATGTTGTTTTTAGGCCTAAAATGAAAATGTTTAGGGAACTGGAAATTAGACCCAATAGCATTTCTAAAAAGACCAAAGTGTAAAAATAACTATAAATAACATTTTCAAGCACCAAAAAAAATTTCAGTACAATCGAATAATAATTTCTTTAACTTTTTTATTGAATGTCATTTAATAACCAAAAATAGAATTGGTGAGCAAAAATTAGAGCTAAATAGAGAACAGGGTCTTAACTTCATGCAATACTAAAAAAAAACTGATAAAAGGATTTTGATAGAATATCAAACATGTTATTTTAAGGCCAAAAATGTTTTGGGGCCTGAAGAATGGTCCAAATTATATTCTAAAAATGGCCGACACACCTAAAACTAATTAGAAATAATATTCCCTAACATAACACAAAATTTCAACATAATCAGTGTGTAACTTTTTGAGAAAAACCAAAAACAGATTTTTTTGTTTTCAGGCTATAAATCGGGCTTGGGCTAGAGGAATCGATACTTTTATAACAAAAAAATTTAAAAATTATCATACATCATTTTGATTTCAACTGAAATTATCATAAAACAGAGTGGATAACCCATCCATTTTACATAAATATAAAAAGTAAGTTTACCAAAAAGAAATTTTTAATGAATCATTTATATAAATGATTTTTGAGCCACACGCACCAAGATTTTAACTATTAAAAAGATAAATTTTAGAAAAAAATATCAGTTGCTTTAAGAAATAGCCTTAAGACAATCTAACAACATGTTTCCTTGTTCACTCTGCACGCCCTGCTTTATTAAATAACCGTGTAAGATATGAATATGGTTGACAGGATCTTGGAAAAATCACCCAAGACCTGAAAGATTATCAAAGGAAATAAAAGTCAGAACCAAATAAATCAGAAAATAAAGAACCTGGGCTTCAAGAAAGTGAAGTTGTAGAATGCATGCCGTTGCAGACGATGCTTCTTGTGCTACCAATTCTACGCCAGAATTACCAAAGCTAAAAAAACCATTAAACCATTTGATTAATTGAAATAGCGTTTTTATAGAGGGCGGTCATATGAACAGGCAAAACAAAAAGAAGGAGGTCAAATAAAAATTTAGGCGGTCATTATATTTTTACATAAATTGATAGCGTGTACATCCTATAGATGTGTTTTATGGGAATTGTAAATGTGTGATTTTTCAAACAGTGCGCAAACTAGCTAAAGCTGATAAAGGAGATGAAGATGGTATTACAGATAAAGCTATATATAAATAGAGGAGAGGGGCATATATATGGTGCAAATATAATTTATTGAAACGTTTTTACTAAATGAAAAAATTTTGCAATGCAATGTTATCAGACACTAATTGGAAATAGAAAGTATATATTATTTTAGATAAGACGATGCAATTATCATGAGCCGAGAAACTTTCAGACTTCCAGACAATGCTATCCATCTAAATGTTTTTTACATTGGATTAAAATTTTTAACATATTTGCTAAATTTGTTTAAAGCAAATATCCGACTATAAACGAATTAAGAGAATTTAGCTACTTATAGCTAATTAAAATTTGATTAATATTGGCTAAAAGTAAGAGGAATAAAAAACAAAAATATAAAAAATGGTGGCTCACTTCATTAGAACAAGATCTTTACAGTTTATTTTTTTTTTAATATTATGAATTGGAACCAAAAATGTAATACTTATTACAATAAAACTTCTTCCGAAGATCTTAAAACTAATAAAACAAAAATAAATATAAAATCACAACAACTCAAATTCTTAGACAAGTGTGTGTTCATGATGAATAACATAAAGAAAATATAGGAAGTCAAGGTAAGATTTTCACCGGTCAATGACTGCTGACCGCCCCTTATTTCAAACTCAGCTAAAATATAATATCTGTAATGGAATTAAAATTTAAAGTGACAGCAGAAAAAACAGTTATTGGTCATTATCTCAAGCATATAGGGCAACTCTCATGAAATGTCTACCATATTGTGCAAAAATAAATATAGGGACAACTCTCATGAAATGTCTACCATATTGTGCAAAAATAACAAAAACACCATTTCAGCTCGGTAAAAATTGCTTCATAAAAAGTAAAATTTCCATGATTTAGATATGTTATTTACAGAAAACACAAATTTTCCAAATTTTTGGGCGTCAGAGTTTTCCTGAAAACTTTTCAAAAAAGGACTGTAGAAACTACATAAACTTCAGATTGTTGTGTAACCAGGAGTTATATAAAAAAACTCAGTAACCTATTAACATAAACAAGTTAAAGTATATGGAATTAAGGTTAAGTCTTAATTTTTATGCATTATTGTTGGATTTTTTTTTCTCTTAAAACTAATGATACTTTGAAGTGTCACATACATCAAATTTTTTTGTAGTGCACTATGAAGGCTTGAATAGCAACTATATTACTTTTTTAAAATAAGAATATGTGTATAAGTTGAGCATGGAAAATCTTTTTTTGAACCTGCATAATGAAAACACTGCACAAAGTATAATATGAATATATATATATATATATATATATATATATATATA
>JAUZNK010002906.1:0-11207 GCA_035046665.1 Euphysa ruthae | reverse complement strand
GCCAAAAAAAAAAAAAAAAAAAAAAAAAAACTACATTAAATCATGAAATTATTCATAATCAAATTCTTTAACATTTAGGGGTTATAGGAATTTCGGAAAATTAAAACCTTATTTAATAGGATGAAAATAGTTTGTTTCTATGTTTTGGTTTAATTCTGCTAAAAGAGTTATAAATCATGGAATACAACAAGGGCCCCTATTGGGTCTAAAATTAATCCTTATTTATATAAATCTACTGTTTAAAATTTTGCAGGTGACACAAATCTTCCCAAAATAAGTTAATAGACATCAATGTTTTGCACCTCAATATAAAGGGTAAATACATATTGGCAATGGAGTTGAAAATGAAAATGAAAAAGATTTCAGGTGATATTTCTTGTGAAAATTTTACCCAATGCTATCATGCGTTAGTTATAAAGCAGAGAGTAGAGAACAAAACAATGATTGACTGTGGCTTAGATAATTTACCCACAGTGATGGAACACATAATACTGCTCTCACTTTTTTAAGACTCACGTGTCGCTATCTGTCCTACAATAGGAAAGCAAGAAATAGTCAAATTTTGAACAAATTTTTTGAGCCTAAGGGTTTGAGGGGGTCGGGGTGGTGTGTTTGGCTTACAAGAGAGTGGAAAAAGAAATGTAAAAGCCTACTGATTCGGCATCATCTTCACCATTTTCAGTTGATAAAAACAGCAATGCCCTTGTATATATCCTTATTTTTATCTTGCCCAATATTTTCGCCTCCCTGAAACTGGGCTGCCTATTGGTACATTTCGTCAATCATTAAAATACAGTGACTTGAAACGGAACCTTTTGCGCGTGAAATTTTTATTGTTTTTATCGCATCTCCTCCGCATAGCCGAATTTTGTTTAGCAAGGTAGTTTACGGTAGAGGAAATTCTTTAAATCGAAGCTTATATGATTGGAACGATGTGAATCGCAAATGAAGTGCATATCAAATCACCTCTGGTGAATAAGGTTGAAGGGCGTGTGGCTTAATATGCATATACAGTGTATAACATGCTAACCTTGCTCAAATTACTATTACGGTCTTAAGTGTACCATTTTGAAAGAGCGATTTGTGTTCCGTTATATCGCAGTTGAACTTGAAGCATTTTATCGACTTTAATTCATTTTAAAATATGTGGAAAGCCGGTTTTTCTTTACATGTTAATTTGTAGAATAAAAACTCTTCAGTTTTGTTAAAAGAATATTATTTTAGAATACGAGAATCACAATCATTTAAAAATTATAAATCTCATCCTATTTCTTGAATACTTCAAATTGATATTGACAAACAAATTTTTTGGGAGTGTTTCTATTTTTTATCAGAGATGGTACAACAGACGTTCGTTTTGATGTTTCTAATGTATGGAGAGATGGTGCAGGCTCGAGATCCTATTTCTACTTATTTGTTTTTTCATAAGTTGTAAACCTATGTTTAAAATATGTTGCGCATAATATAAAATTTTACTTGGTGTTTATTTAGAGGAAATCGAGAGGCTGTGAGGCTGTGATGCTTCCTAGTTTTATATAAAGTGATTTTATATAAACAGTTATTCACAAAAGATTTAATATTAGTTCTTTAGTTAAATCATTTTTTGGAGCAAGATCAACAGAGCCTTTATTTTACGTGGTGCCAAAGCTAAACATAGAGTCATCTGATAATTTAGTTATTCATGTTGGTGCTGTTGATATAAGATCCAAAAACAACCCTGAAGAAATTGCGTTATTGTTGAAATTGGAATGAAATGCAGACAAAGTGGTGCCAATAATGCGTTCATTTCGTCAATACACGATATTCGAAAGAGTTTTATTTTTCGTGTAATCACACTTCGTACCTTTAAAGTTGTAGATATAGACAACTTAGGAAATACCGAAGCGATTTCCTTTAAATATTGACAAAATTTGTTGTATAATAAATCTCGTAAACTTTCATCATCAAGCACAAAACCAACAGTTGGTTTTACAACTATTTCTTCTTAATAGATATTATTATTTTTTAAATTTGTTTGGTTCTGTATTCTAATTGTATTTGCATTAAATGGCTGCCTCCACTATTTGGAGTACATCCTTACAATCCTGCTTTGTTAAAATTTCTTTCCCTAAGAAAGAAAAGTATTGAAGGTTCAGGCGAAGTTTTGACGGCAAGGTAAAAGCATTAAAAAAAAAAAAAAAAATGTAAATGTGTATACGTATTTTCAACGTGTTTGAATCTTTTAACGTGGAGCTAATTTTTATAGAAGGGCCCAAGAGGCTGGTTCTGGTGTACTTAGAGCTCCCATTTGAGTTTACGGTATATCAGTCAACTATAAACATTTTGCACCGAATTGAAACGAATTGAATGCTACTCAGATGCTGAGTGGGCGGCACCCGACTTTGAACCCGGGTACCGCCCACTCAGACTTCTTACCAAGTCAGACGTCTTACCAACTGAGCTATCCAAATATGGGCTAAGGAAAGAAGGAAGTTTTATGTTAATAACCTTTTGTGGTATTAAATGAATGAGACATAGATCAGCTATTACAAAATTATATTTGTAATAGCGACTTTATTTATTATTCGTTTAAGCAATAAAATAAAAGTAAAACAAATTAAAGAGAAAAAATAGTTATATCATAGTCATAAGAAAAAATCGCATAGATATCTTTTTGTATTCGATTTTATCGAACCCAGTCTACCAATAGGTACACAAAAGAAAGTAAACATTTGATGAATCGCTGTTATTTTTGAAGAAAATTTGTGTTTTGTAGCCATATCTTTCTAACTTTTCTATTTTTGGCTGTGGTACTTCTTAAAAGCATAAAGGTTTCAAAGTTATGATGACGAGTTTAGTTCAAAATGGAGAGAAGAACTTTTAAAGCATCTTTATAAGAGATCGCTAAATGGATGCAAGTTTGAAAAGTCAGATTAAAAATAATTCTCTTTATATATGCGGCATGCAGTACAATATTTATCAATGTATTTATCAACTCAATGTCGGAAAATTTAAAACAACCTTGAAACCTGGATTAATCCAAACTTTGAATCTTCCAATTAAATCAATCCCATCTCAATTTTTTTCTGTTAGAGAATCTGCTGTTTCGATTTATTTAAAAAAATCATCATCTTTATCAACAGTTTCAGTGTCACCTCCAACTGTTTCTTCCTATAAATCCTTTGAAGAGTTTGCTAAGTGTGCTGTTCTTCTTTAATTAAATGATTGGGCTGTTAGTGTTTCCAATAGTATAGCAAAGTTTTCAAAATTCATGTTAATCCTTATTATGAAATTTATGTTGATGACAGTCTTTGCTTTAAATTTGTTTATTATTTTGGATCTTACCACAGAATCATGCTACTTATTTATTTACAGTATAAGCGTTCAATACTTCGGGCAAGATATTACAGCAGAATTTAGATGGTGTATGTCTGTCCTCGTCCCCTGTCCCAAATTCGTAATATATGTATCTATAAAAAAAAAATATATATATATATATAATTTGATATTTTCGCTATCTTCCTATAATATATGTTTTCGTATCACTGAGACATTTATTATGGAAGAATCTTTTAATGCGGAGTTGGCACAGTGGTAGGACGTTTGACTACGGAATGAAAGTTCACAAATTCGACTCCCACTTTTGGCGGAAATTTGATTTCCATGCTACCTCTGAGCTTTTGAGCAAAACTCATTGCGTAATTTAAAGCTAGCTCAATTTGGTCAAGATGTTTGGTTGAGCAAATTTCGCAGGTGGAAATGTGCGTTCTAAGTACTCTAGGACACGCCATGCTGGCCCTTCTGGAAATATTGCCTCGGCAATTTGTTGGTTTCCCATGTTAAATATAACATTCTCTCTATCTCTGTTTATATTGAATACTGTGATCCAAATAAATTTGTATTATTTGATGAAAATCCTTTTCCCTTGAATCAAACTGAATACTTTCGATCACAAAAATGTGATGTGTTTGTTGAAAATGAAATTTGCTTTCCTGCATGTGCTGTTCTTAAAAAGAAAAATTTAAGCGGAAAAATGATAATTTAGTGTAACCAGCTAAACTTAAAACTCCTATTTCAATGACTTCTCCACATCTTCTCTAATATTAACTCTTTAATATCACCGTTTAGAAAACAAAGAATTAAAAACTCAAACTGGAGAAATAAAGAAAGAAATTTCTATTTTTACGTATACTGTTTGTGATGACCTCAACAAAGATTTGCTGTCAATCATGTCAAATAATAGGACTTCTCCAACACTATGCATGAAACTTTTTTTGGAGGAGCATCAAAAATATCTCCAAACATCTAAACAAGGCCTTTGTTACCACCAAATGATTATTAGATATTACTTGAATCTTGCCAGTAAATCTCTTGCTGTTTGTTATGAAATGCGTTTAAACAAAAAAAACTAACACTGGGTTTGTTATTCTGCCAGGTATTAGACGATTACGTGATAATAAAAACTATATTCGTCCAGAACAAGGTTTTAACCGGGAAATTCCAACCTAATGAAAAAGGTTGAACATTTTTCAGAAAAGGAACAGTTTGTAACTCTTCTTTTTGATGAAATGAAGATCCATGAATATTTGATCAGGGAACTGATCGGGTTTGTTGACTAAGGCGATTCAAATATAAATTTTGCGACACTTAAAAGCTGATCAACTCGCTACTCATGTTTTAGTTTTTCTACTCAGAAGTGTTTTTAATCCGTTTAACCCGTAGAAAATTTTTTTATTTCTATACAAGGTTTTTAACTTTATTTTTATTCAGTTTCAAATTAAGTTATACAAAACAGCTCTAAGTAAACCATTTCAATGAAGCACGATGAAAATGATGCAGTATTTTCTTAACAACGCTTCAAAAATTTTTTTTTCTCAATTTACTGTTTGCGTAAGCCACACCTTCAGAAATTAAAATCTTTAAAGCATTTTGATGTTTGTAATCTACACGAAGGTGGGATTTTTTGTCTTTGGTTCCAACTTCGCCAATGTGAAATTGTATGATAGGTTTAACATTCATGGGTAAAACTTTCAGCAGTTGATTTATTTAACTAACAACCGTTGCTCCTTTGTCTCGAGCGTATAGTACTGTTTATTTACGTCACGAGATGGTTTTCGTCGAGTATTTAAAATAGGCTTGTCATGATATAAATACCAGCCTGTTCGTTTTCATATCTTAGGAGCAAATGCGTATCAATTGATATATAACCCTGTGTTGCTTTTCGATATACAGTTGTTTTTATTAAAGTGTAAGCGCGAACAACAGATTTCATTTAAGTTTTTTTTCTTTTTATTAAGAAAAGGACGCCAAATCATGCACTTAGGCATAAAGTGTGTTATTTAAGTGCTCCTCCAAATTTGGAGGGGCTAAAATCTCATATAAAAGTAATGTAAAATATAATAGCTTTATAAGTTGTTTAAAGTATACATATCGGAAATTTTACATCAATATGCATGTTCAAATAAAATTTATAATGAAGAGTAGAATGATATAAAAGCAAGAATTCTTATACAACCTTGTAGATATTGATAAAATCACAATAAGTGTGTTTTCAATAATTGATGATTACAAGATTAATAGTTATAAGTATTCAAGTTGTCAATAAACAATATCGTTGCTATAGCAACAATTCAAGAAAAAAAATTGTTAAACTGTTAAATATTATTGTTACGATTTCAAGGAAAGATCTTCAACAAATTTTCAAGATTTAAAAACGATAAAAGCCATCTGTAGGCGCATAAAGATTCAAAGACGATAAAAGCCATCTATAGGCGCATAAAGTAAATATTAAATTGTTTTAAAACAATGGTGTTTGAGTTCAGAAGAGTATTGAGCCATGGCAAATAAGTGACGAATCCTAAGAAGGACTAAACATGCCTTGTTTATTTGGGAGCTCATAAACCCCTGCTTTATAAATTAAATTTAGTTACCCAATGATACAGTTTTGGTACTTTTTGATTGTTATACCTCCATAAACACGCATATAAACCGGTTTATATTGTATTCCGTCGACTTAATACAAATTATTTGATGAGAAGTATTAGTTTACGATAAAGACATATTTGTTAGTTAAAATGGTGTATGGTTATTCTCGCAGGGTTTGGAAGGAGAATTAAAATTTTTGGTAGCCATTAGCAAATATACTTAAAAAAAGGTGGTGAAAACACTTTTATAAAATTTTCTAATGTAGATTTAAGCAAAATAACTCGCAAAATCCCACTATTGGAATTTGAAAAGAAATAGTGGCTAATGTTTATAAATTCTGGTCTTGAAAAACTCGGTATAAATGAAAGTTACATCTGATTAAGATTGTATGAAAATGTTTTTATGCATGTCTATCCGCAGTTTAAAAATATTTTTATTTAACATTTAGGTAAGTCATATAAAAGCTGCTGACCAGAAAATAACTCACTCGATATTTCCAGAATGGTTCAATTTTCTTAATTTAATAAACCATCTATGGCTCAAGTTTCTGTTCCTAATCAAATGCCAGCACTTTAAGTTAATTTCGTGCTTCAAAATATAAACTTCTTCGGATAAATTAAACAGAACAATTTATAGTCGTAACAAGTAAGCAATTCTTGTTTAGAAAATCTCTTCCCAGCAATGAATCCATTGTGGGTGATAATCTGGTTCCTTGTATTGTGGTTTCTGGCTTGGCCAGTTGGATTTTGGTGTGCATACTTGTAAGTAAATTAATTGATTGTTTTGGGGAATCTATAAACTTTTATTTTTAAAAACTATCTCTAAAATATCTGCCACAAAATTGATTGTTTAGTCTTCTACATACAGATTGCTCTTCATAACTTGGAGGAACCTTTTATATCTAGCGACATGAAAGTTTTATATTTCAAAGAAAGTTGCGCAGAAAGTATTACTAATGACTTCGTGGGATCTCTGTGTAGATTTCATTTTGTTTTAAAAAATCTAAAATATAGATTTTTTTATAACTTTTTGCCCTCCTTTATTCAATTTATTTAAACATTTCGTTTTTCTAATCATACCCTTGATGTGTTTTTAACTCTCTACCAAAAAAAAAAAAAAAAATGTCTTTACTCCTTGTTATTTGAGCAAAATTGAGAAAAAGAAATCGGTCTGAAATTTTCAGCCAATCTAAGTCATCTTTTCCCAAAGTGTGTTACAACGCAGCTTTTTGATAAATGCTCCCGCCTTTTCCCGGCCTAATTTTTTATGAAAGCCTGTTTCCTGTTATCTGCTTGACTTTCCAAGGTAAAAAATCGACCGAGAGAAATAACTTTCCGACATTTTCAAAAAATATTGCCAACAGCTCTACTTTAGGAACATATTTCAATTGATCGAAAAATTTGAAAACATTTTCAGAGATTTTTTTTTTCATTTATCAATATCTTTTTTGTTTGTTTCAGAACATGGAGTAAATTTTTTGATCTATAGTTGTTTTAGCTTCTGCAATTTTAAACAACTGGGATCTTGCTTTTTAAAATGACTCTCGCATAGGATTCAACTAGTTTTAAGTTTTAATTCCTTGGTTATTTCATGTGATTTACACTATGTAGCCTCTATTTCATCTTTTAGTTACGTTTGTTGTCTTCCATTTGAAGTTTGTATTGATCCAATAAAAGGACTTAACGAATTGTTGTACAAAGGCGTGCGATTACCATGGGAGGTTGCCACGCGAATGAAAGACGGTAAATCCGGTTGGTAACGAATATATTGCACTATAAAATTCACTACATGCTTATTATTTCAGCCAACACAACTCAATCCGACTCAAAACCATACATAAACATTAACCATAGTAGTTTAATGACATAAAAGTGTTTTTTTTTAAAAATAAGTACAAGTATAGGAAACCCTGATAAGTTATATTTTTTTCTCTAGACTAGTTAAGCTTGGTTTCCATTGTGGTATGATAATGGTATGATAATGTAAGATAACCTTTGAGCATTTTTTTTTTGGTTGATTTTATTTTGCATACTTTGAATTACACCTTTGCGTTTCCACTTGAAAAATAAAATTTACCCATTTTTTTAAGTTTTTTTGGCCAGAAAACTCCCCCTAGAAAATTGCCACCTGGAAGATTACCCCCGGAAAATTGCCCCCGGAAAATTGCACTCCGGAAAATTTCTCCTTGGATAATTGCGCCTATAAAATATTTATAATATATTTTCAAACATTAAGCACGAACGATTTTGCGATATAAAAAAGATTGAAAATTATTTATATATCATGCGTAATCACGAAAAGTTTAAGACACTAAAAAGAAAAAAAAAGAAATTTTGTTTTAGACAGTTAATTTTTACATTTATTAATTTAAATGTTAGCACCATTGTAAATATATGAACTGACTTTCTAAAAATAAATGCAATTCGAAACAATATCTGTGAACAATTCTAGTTTTGATTATTTATTTATTTATTTATTTATTTATTTTTTTTTTATGAAGCATTAGAAAATATTGAGTTTACAACGACTGAAAAAAGCCAACGCAAACTTTTAAAGGATGGATTTATTTATGTATTTCAAAAATACTTAGCTGATGACCAAGCATTTTGAGGAAGTGTGAAAAGAAGGAAAGATCGGTACAAAGCTAGACTGATATAGTTAATCATGAATGAATTTATTAAATAAATGAACACACACATGCCCCATCTCAAGTTAATTGTGATGTCGCAAAAGTTAAAGCATCATTAAAACGTAGAGATGAAAAGATAAACAATAATAGACAGTGCTGCAGTTAATTTTCCATCAATAGATTCGATACGCAGAAATATGCGTGATGATCGGCAAGAAGACATGTATCCCCACAGCCTCTTAATCTTGCATCTATACCAGTTCTTCCTCAAGTTTACCAGGAGATAGAAAATGGTGGTCAGTTCTTACTATATGATAGCGGTGTTGATTATCTTGAAAGAATACTAGTATTTTCTTCCAACAAGCACTCTAATTATATTCAACCTCAGAACATCGGTTTTGCGAACATTGAAGAACATTAAAGGTGTGCCCTGAAATATTTTTTACGTCTCTTCTGTACATGCTGAATAAGGTTGGCTTATTTTTCGTGTGTCTTTGCTCTAATGCCAAATAAAATTAAAGCAACATTTACAATTATTTTTCGTGAGCTTTTTAACACTATAAAGGGAAATAATCCAGAAGACATCCTGGTAGACTTTCACAAAAGTGCGGTGAATGCTATATTTAATGTTAGACCTGGTATAAGAAAAAAAAAGACTGTTTTATCGCTAATTTTCCAATTTGTGGAAGCATACCCAAAGTCTTGATTTACAACAGCAATACATAAATGATCCATACCTGTCCACAGAACTTATCAAGGATGGGAATAAAGTAACAGCATGTGAGGAAGATACTGACACTATCATAGATAAAGAAGCTCTTAAAATAGCAAGGAAGCAGGCTTCCAGTGTTGTGACTGATGATACTTATGTTCCTACTTTTTTTTTGATTCAGCACTTAGATAATGATATGAACGACATCTTTTTTTTTTACTCTGAAAAAGATGAAAAAGCTTGGAAAGGTCTATAAATCGTCAAGTCTATTTTCCAGTCGTCAAAAAAAAAAACATATTATGTTTCCTTTATGCGGGGTCTGATTGCGACATGACTTCAGTAATTTATGGGCAGGGAAAGACAGTACTTGGAAAAAAGATTGAAAATTTAAAAGAACTACAAAGATTGGCAGGTATAGCCAATCATATATTCTTGATCATGATCTTGTATGGCGGTAAATAAGATAATACAATAGGAAAACTCAAGATATTATATTATATTCTTTTCTACTATAAATTGTTTTGGGATCTTAATTTGTTAGTCTTAAAACTTCTTTTAGCGCTTATCGAAATTGTTTCTGTTCAAAATAATTGTCAAGAAAAATTGTTAAAGTACTGTTGTAGTTTTTTTCGTCCTTTTTCAACAGTCATTTTATTGCTTCAAGCTGAAAATTTGTTTATGAAATGGTGTCAACAAGCAAATCTGGAGTCATTCCAGAGAAACTTCCGCCAATAGCAATTGATTGATACAGGGTCAATTGAATCACTGAATTGGGGTTGGAAAAAGAATGCAGATGGGTTGCTGAGTCCAACTCCAAGTGAAAAAATTGTGGTACCTGAAAACCTGTTACAATATGTCAGGCGCAAATACAAAACTACTACATCAAAACAATATGGGACCATGCCATGGAGAGGGTTGCAATAACCGCGGCAAGATACGGAAACTCACTGTGTTGGTAATTTTCTCATATTTTAAAATTATTTTCAACCCCTTTATTTTGCAAAAATTTCCGTTTCTCTGCTATAAAAAGAGGTAAATTTTTAAACTCGGCAGAGCTGTATTTGAAATTTTTTTCATCAAAAAAGTAACTCAAACAAAACCTTTTGTATGTTCATATAAGGTCAGAGTAAAGCTACTGCAGCCTTAGCTGCGTTGAGGCGTATTTAGATATATTTAAGATATATTCATAATAACCTGTCAAAGATAAAAATCTCAGAAAAAAATAAGAAACGTTATTAGTTATGTTACTCATGTTTTTTCAAAATAAACAAAAATTTTTAATATATAATAATATGAATAATATTAATATAATAATATATATTAATATAATGGAAATTTTCCGGGTGTGAGTTTACCGGGTGGGAGTTTTTTAGGTGGGAGTTTTCCGAACAACATTTATGAACAAGACCTAAAAAATAAAAGTTAGCATAAAAAGTTTCTTTTGTTAGTTTTAGAAAAGGTTTTCTAGTAATTGAACAACCATCAAAAAACCAGTAAATTACGTATAAAAAAAAAAAATAAAAAAAAATTCGGGTCTACTATTTCAGCAAATGGCTGAAGTCTTTTCTTTTTTATCATTTACTATCATGACTTTAGAATGATTTCACCTATCGAGAAATAGTTCCAGAGTAACTTCTGTTTCAAAGCGAAAAGGATAGTATGTCATAAATATATAACAAGAATATTTTCTGGGGAAGTATGTCTATTAGGCCATGTGCTCTTATAAATGAAGGTAATTTTTTTTACACTTTACGATTTTTAATTAAATAACATTTATTTTTAACAAATGAAATAATATAATTTCTCATTTACAATTAAATATCTGCTGGCGCGATACCAGTACGCTCTTTTTTTACTCAAAATATTGAAATATATATATAATAATAATAAATAAATATAAAAAGAATGTTAACTTATTGATGACGTTTTTTCACTGACAAACGCATCTTTATCAATTGATTC
>JAUZNK010002905.1:0-11208 GCA_035046665.1 Euphysa ruthae | reverse complement strand
GAGAGAGAGAGAGAGAGAGTGTACTTGACTACTTTGCGTAGACGAGAGTCGTTCTGGGAGTATAAGTTTAATTCTTTTTTTCTCCATGGAGTTAATGAATGTGATGTGACATTCTATTATGGGTAAATTTGTCCTCTTTACCTTAAGCATGTAATATTTGTCCACCAGGTCTGTATTCAGGTAAGCAATAAGAGAAAAAGGTAAGATGTCTTCAGAAAATTTTTTAATAATAAATTAATAATAAAGACAGGTTCTAAAGAGTAATAAAAGGAGGCTTTTTGAAACAATTTGATTGATCAAAAATTTTAAAATAATAATCTAACATATTTCCAACGTATATTTTAACGTGGGGATAACAGCAACAAGTAGTTTCGCACTAGTTTATTTCAGAAAGGCACGTGGGTTTAGTTCTGGTGTACTTTAAAGCTCCCATTTGAGCTCGCGATAAAGGAAAAACATTGGTCTCTCAAAGGGGGATCTAACTTGCATCTCAGTACTACAAACCAAATTCTAACTGCTCAACTTAAGAGGCAACCATATGTAGCCATTAAGGAAAAGAATTGTTACCAAAAGCAACAATTGCTTAAGATCTTTGAATACATGATTGTGCATTATTATGTCCATCAATATAGTATGAGCAAAGTTGAAAAAGATTGAAAGCCTTTTAGCTAACATGAAGTTAAATAGTCCTCCTGATCTGGCCTACACTGCATTATAGTATACTTTATGGAAATAGTAAAAATAATGAAAAGTTTATTTGCAAATGAACAATATTACTGTGAGTCGTTTTACGTCAATGGATGTAATGTAAGAGTATAACTATACCCTAAACTTCTTGAAATAGCTTGCAGCGTAGGTCGGATCAGGAGGACTATTTACCTTACTCCCTTTTAGCCAAATGAATGATTAAATTTTAAATCTATGGTAGGGTACTTAATCCTGAACTTTCAACTAAAAATGAAACATAATTACCACATGCAGAAATTATATTTTCTGTGTTTGAAACAAAGAATAAAGCAATACTGATATGATAACCTAATACAGAACTCCTCAAGAATATATCGACGTTTGCCTGGTAAAGTCGTCTTAGTATTTCCTCTTTTTTTTCAGCTTGCAGTATTTGATCGATTTAACGCCCTCTCACAATTATTCGCCCCTACGCGGATAAACCCCCAGGGTAAAAGTAAGAACATGGGAATAAAAGCGACCTTCAAATAAACGCCCATACTCGAATAAACGCCCAGGTTTGGATATCAGAAAATAAACGCTCATGGGCGTTTATTTGAAAAAGGTACAAAAAAGTGTGATTATCGTTTTAAAAATGGGTATTTCCTAACCGTTTCAGATACAATATCTAAAGTTAAATGATTTTAAATGATTTTTTTTTTTCAAAATCTCGACAAACAAAATTTGAGAGCATTTACCATTCTTTGAATAACATGAATAATTCTTTGGAACAACTATTCAGTTTTCCCTAAGTCGTTTACCACTGACTTCAAATTCGATGAAATTGAGTGTTTAACTTTGAAAGCTCAATAGGGACATGACCAACTTCACCAGGGCAATTCTCTTTATCATTTTTGTAACACCCGATTACATGTACGTCGTGCTCTTGTGTTTCTTCTCGAAGATCTTTTTTTGACAAAGCAATCGTTCTCCAATCTGAGTTGATCATTTGGCTTTGTACACATGGTGTCCTCTCACAACATATTAGAATGATACACAATAAAACTAAGTTCGTTAATGGGAGGGAAAAAAGGACCAGCTCACTGACCTTGCTGTAAGCGATAGTGGTACGAAATTTAAGAGGCTAGCAGGTGTTTGGCGAAAACAATTTAGTATCACATTCGAGGACAACCTGTTTGAATGGATCCACTTCGCGAAAAAGGTTTACGTCCATCGAGAATTCTTATAATGAAAAAGATTAAAATTATTCATGACTAACAGTGCATAGAAAATCAGGAGTGTAAAGATTTATTTATCGCAAGCACAGGCTGGTTATAGCGTTTTATGAAAAGGTATGGACTGTCATTACGACGAAAAACTACCATTTCTCAGCACGATCCCAAGAATCTTATTGATAAAATTGTTTCTTAAATCATTAATGTTAGATAATGCAAAAGAGACATAATTTCAAATCTTTCAACGTTTTGGCAACGGATGGAACAGTCGTATGGGCTGACATGGTGTCACAAACCAATGCAAATCAGCCAAAAAATAGCCTTAAATCCACAGCGCTTGATAAAGTTCGTGTAGTTTTCTGTTTCACGGTTGCTGTTAATGGAAATAAACTGAAGCCAATGATCGTATTTAAATGGACGAAGCGTGTAGTTTTATTGAACAAGGAATTTCAGGGTCGTTGTTTCATAGCTTCTTCCGCAAACAGTCGTATTTATGAAAATCTAACTCTTCCATTCGTAAAACATGTTATTGGTTCGTTTGCGTTCGTAAAGCAATTGATAGCATGGGACTCATTTGAGTGTCATATGATAGAAAGTGTCAAGAAAGCTTTGAAATCTGTCGACGTTGATACAGCCATTAAGCCAGGAGGATGTACAAAACATATTCAAACGCCTGACGTAAGCAAGTAAATATTTATTCTGCCTTTGACAAAGATTCATTTTAAACAAAAATAAAACTAACATGAAAAAATGAATACATTAATTTTTAAGGCAAGGATAGGCACAAAAATTGTTTCTTATGAAAATATTTCCATTGCGATCCCTTGATACGATGCACAAGAAAAAATAGGAAAAAATGTAGGAAAAAGTAAAAATAAAAAATTTTAGCTAATTTCTGTAGACATTCGGTCTGCGAAGCTGATCAAGTGAGCTCAAATATAAATCTTTCATTTTAAAATATTTTGCATTTTTTATGGTTGTTAACATTATTAGGTAGTGAGTCGCAAATCGAGGGAGCTTTCTATGACAGACAATTTTAGCCCATACTTCTATGTAGAGGAGCATACAATTTCAAATTACTATTTCGAACTGGAATCAAAGGGATGTCAGATTATTTGAATATTTCAGACATGTAATTAAATTCAGGGTTGATGCAGAATTTAAAAGAATGAACAGCTGTGCATTGATTAACTCTCATTTCGACAGGAAGCCAATTAATTTATTTGAACTGTTAAGTGCCGATATGGAATATATTACTTAAGTTAAGACAGAGACATATACACTTATTTTGAGCAGTTTTTAATCAGATATTAATTGCTTCTTATAAACCTAAATACCAGGCGGTACAGGCATAGTCAAAATGAGGTTGAATCAATGCGTTGCTTAAAGTACGTTTCAGATAAGGTGTTTAAAAAGATCTTTTTCTATATAAAATTCTTAGCTTGGAATTAATTTTATTTAAAACATACTGCGCCATCAATTGGCCGTTTAAAGTCTGGTCTAATATGCAACCAAAGTATTTGACAGATATATGTTGATTAATAGATATACATCGATAGCTGATAAAAAAGTGCTCACAGATTCAGTCTCAGTTTCAGTTTTTCTAGAAAAAAGTATGCTGGCTTTTGTCAAAGCCCACAGAAATTCTGTTGCGAAATATTTTTTTCTCTGTCCATAAAATCCCTAGTTTGCGCTTCAATCGATTTGTCGAATATTTTTGAAATGCATGATAAAGATGAAATTAGTCTGTAGTTTTTTGTGTCGCTTTTGCTACATTTTTTTTTTTTTTTTTTTTTTTATAATGGAATTATTTTAGCTATTTTGAATTCATCTGGAAAAATATTAGTATCAATAGATATGTTTGCAACTCGTGTTAGAAGTGCTATGAGAGAGGCACATCCATCTTTCAAAAGCATACAAGAAATGTCATCAAGACATGGAGATTTGTTGTTATTTAGGCTTTCTATGATAGTTTTAATCGTTTTCTCAGCTATAGACTTAAAACTAAATTCATCAGTAACGTCAAGTGCAGAATAGTAATGTGAAATTGTATTAGAAAATCTATGTGACGCTCTTGGTAAAAGCTTTGGTAAGCTAGGAGAAACTTTTCCAAAATAACCTTTAAAAATGTTAGACACTTGCTGTTTGTTAAAAATAAAATCATTATTACTTTTTTAAACAAAAATTATTTTGAGAAGGTGAACTTTTAGCTTTAGTACACCCAATATCTTTTAAAGATTTCCAGAGTTCTTTAGGTCGACCTATGTTTTTCCTTAGTTTATTTGTAAGGTAAGTGTAATTTTTCTTTCTAATAGTACCAAGAACATCATTTTTGGCTTTAGTAAGTAATAGTTTGTGCATATCAGACTTAGTTCTTTGAAATATGTTATAGAGTTTGTCCCTAAGTCTAATTTTTTCTGCTATTTCTCCATCAAACCATACATAAGAATTACTTTTAATTGTAGTGGTTCGTAAAAGTGCAATGTTTTCTATCACATCATTATTTTGTAGTCCTGCAAACTTATAAATGTTTTAAACTTAATAGTCCCTGATTTTTTTCTGTAGTTCTTTAGTTCTTACGTGTACAGTAGATAATTTTATGATCAGAAAGAGGAATATCTAAAGTTCCACTTTGAGTAATATTACCAGATGCACTAGATAAAATATGATCGACTAGAGAACTTGTGTAGCTAGTAATTCTTGTTGGACATTCAAGTAACAGATTAAGGATAAGAATTTAGGAGCGAGTAAGAGGAAGATGGGGTTTTTCCTTTGTTAAGAATGTAAACATTATGCTCATTAAATAGATTTACATTGAGATCAAAATAAAGAGGTCTTTGTCATTGTCAACTATACTATTTAGAGTATCAGTCAAAATATCAAAAAGTGGTTATGATTTGGTGGTCTATACACTAAGCAAACAGTATAAGGTTTTGTAAGAGGAAGTAGAACATCCAAAAAATTATCCCTCTGTTTCACTTATAGCTGTTACATCGTTAATACTTCTGTTTTTATATCTGAATCATGAACAGAGTGGTTAATTTTATTTTCAGTTATGCCTGTTATTGCTGGAAGTGATTGTTTTGCTATAAATCTTGGTTCATCAATTTTTGGTAAAATTCCGTTGATATTTAAGTTTAAAAGGTGTAAGAGTTAGCTGGAATCAACCTTTTAAAGCATACATTACTTAAAAGTATGAAAATTGGCTAGCAGAAGGTACTCATGAATTTATAGCGGTAGTTGATATCAAAGCAGCACCAAGAATGAATGGTTATTAAATGAATTCTAGACTCTTGGTCCCAGATATCAAAGCAAATAATAGAAAGATCGTTTAAAACTTGTGCTCTTAACCTAGTGGTTGATGGTTCTGAAGATCATTTAATTCATTGTCTGAAGAAAGATTCACCATGTTATGCGGGAGCTAATGTTTATTCTGTCTTTATAAAAAACGAGAAACAAGAAACAGCTGAGATCAGGAGTTGAAAAATTTCTTTGATGGAAAACCTAAAGTTATAAATAAACGCCAGCTTCGAATAAACCCCATACTCGAATAAACGCTCACGGTAAATTCTCGATTTTTTAATAGACGCCCAGGGTGTGTAAACGATCAAATACTGTAAGCTAAATGAAAGTTAAATTATATAGGAATTTGAGTGATCAATCATTTAGCTTATGTTATGGAAGATAATAGCCTTTATTTAATTACTTAATCCTGTTTCTGTCGCCATTTTCATGGTGATATATGGGTAAATAAAGTCAAAATTTTCATTTTTTTTTTAATTTATGTTTTTTTATATTTTGAAATGCGAGGATAACATTTGAAGATACTGCTTTTCGAGTTGCTTTATAATAACATTTTGCCAGCCTCGTGTTGTGTAGACGTCTGCACTTTGATTCGGCATTGGTATATTTTTTTGTAATATTCAACCCGCATCGTCGGGTACGTCATCTATATCGTTAAATTCGTATCTTTATTTAGCATTGGTTTATATATAATCGTAAACAAAACAATATAATAACCACTAATCTACATCAAAAATTTTTCTATTTGAATCTGTATAAACTAATAAATACTACAGCACGAACATGAAAGTCGGTTCGAACAGAGGATATGCTTTTTAAAGTGGGACAATTAAACATTACCCTTAAAAGAAGGCTGTTCCAGAGAAAGCATGCTTTAAACAACAAAGAGTTTGTTCCCTAAGTAGGCGTCTTTGTTGATGGTACTTTTAATGAACTACAAGTGCGGAAAAAGTAGGGAATTTCTTTAATCTCAATATTTTCCCACATTAACTCCGGATTTAACTTATTTAAAGACTTATATGTCTCGATCATAAAAAAGTTAAGATGTTTTGTATGAATACTGACTGTGTCCACGAAGTAATGTAGTTCATCAAAACTTAAGGTAAAGTCTCGATGAATTGTTCTAAGTGCTCTCTTTGAACTCTATGGATCACATTATAGTCAGCTTTCCTAAAAAATATCAAAATCAATGGACAATACAAAAATCAACTTAAAACATAGCTCTGCACCAGAGTACTTGTTTGAGTTATGTTGCAATTGAAAGACCACAAGTCTTGTAATTTTAATCAACTTTATACCGACGTTTTTTATTGTTTAGGCGTTAACTTAAAGTTTTTTGGTTGAGAAGTCTTATTCGCGGTTGATTCAACGTCAGATTTAATTTTCATGACGTCAAATAATAATTCAAATAAAATTCATTCATACCGAAAATTTGTGTCCAGTAGACACCATCGGTATTATTAAATGATTGTCTTTGTTGTTAACTTTATAAGTAATAGTAAATTTAAAATATTTAATATATTATATGTAGTGGATATACATAAGCTACTTGACCTTAAGAAAAAATGATGTAAATATGCAATATCATTCCAGAGGAAGGATTATAAAATTGTGTTTTCCCTCAGAAGGAAGAGCCGACGTAAGTAATAATGTAAGTATCAAGTCTAAGTATCAGTATTAGAAATTTTGATTTCTAATATTTCAAAAATTTCTACTCATATGTGATACTTCTTAGAGTTCACGAGATTTAAATACGAGTCTTTTCAATTATATCCTTCATACAATTCCATGCCTAGTGCTTTGCTCCGTAGCAGCTGTCAAAAACGAATGCACAAAACTTTTTAAATAAGCGACCCTAACTCTCTAGTTAGTAGAAAACTCAAATATGTATGATAATCAAAAAGAGCACAATTCAAAATGGCTACATATGGACTAAATTTAATATAGCCCACTACTCAAATATGAAATTTAAGCCTTTAGCCAGTTTTTCTGTATGAGTAGCTACATCCAATTCAACCATCAATAACTTTTGCAATATCAAAACTTTTTTATAAAACAATTGTATAAATATAACATACTTTTGTTTTAGGATTTTTTTTGGAAATTAAATTATTGATTGATTGATAGATTAATTTTAATTTGGAATAAATATAATATATATTTAAGGGCTGCATAGACATACCAACTCCGTAAATATTATTGCTGAAAGAAGTGCAAGTCTTAAATATTATGCAACGTTTTAATAAAAAAACTTGGTTGTTATTAAAATTTTAGCAGGTGGAAGTAATCTCTCATTTTTTAACCGAAAATTTATTCCATTTAATTTCTTAAGACATTAGGATTTTTACAAGTTCCGCTTCAATTGATCAATATATAAAAGTCTGCAAAAGCATGGTAAGCCAGTTGGTAAGCTAGTTGGCAAGTCCAAGATAAAGATGGGGTACTTTCCCATATTTTCCCCGACAATAACAGATTTAAAAATTGTATATGATAATTGATGCTAGAAGAAAACTGCGACAGAATTCAACAAACAACAAATTTTCTTACGCTACCAGTAATTAATATACAATAAAGCTGTAGCTAAGTAGAAATAAATTTTCATTCGACAGTATAAAAATTACTTTTGATTTGGTTTTGATCGACTGGAAAAATAGTTTATAAAAAATAAAATTTCAAAATTTCACGGTATATCGCATACATAGTGAAATAAAAATATTTTTAAATTTAAATTGAAATTAAATAGCAAATTAAATATCACAGCAATTTGATATTTTCTTTCGCATGGAATGTTAATTTTTTTTTTTTTTTTTTTTTTTTTTTGATTAAATGTTTAAACGTTTAAACGTTTAAATAAGAATTCTCTGTGGACACTATTGAAATTAATTTTGATTTGGTTTTGATTTGGTTACTAACAACACAGTTATGATATCTTATTGTCTCAATTGAATTATTCTCTTTTGTTCAAATATCATTAATATTAATAAAGATATGGGAAGAGGAGGCAAAATAAGAAAAAATTGGCACGAATTTGCGCAAAAATTTTGTCCCGAATTCTGGCCTGAATTTCAGCTCAAATATCTACTAAGTCGGCGTAAAAAAACTTTAGTTACGACAGAGAGTTGTTGCCTTGTTCTTTTTTGGAAGGAATTTTTTAAGGCATAAAACAAACTTTACCTTTGTAACAAAACAGTATATATCCAGGAGTCTAATCACCGTAAATCGGTAATATTGCTCTTTAAGAAAATTATTTGCCGTAATTAATGCTAATTTTCATAAGTATAATCTCTGTAAGCTTTGTCAGTTGTTGTAAAATATGTTAAACTTGGCAGTCTTTTCGATACAGAAAACCGGGGTTTGTATATTTATATTAAAATCTGAATTTAATAAATTTTTTGCATAATAATCGTTTATCTAATATTTTCATTAATTTAGTAATGAAAATTACTCTCTCTTATGTTATTTTCAAAGTTAAGGAAAGTTTTTTTTACATCCTCTTTATCCTTTTCGCTAATAATCTTTTTAATAACAGTTGAAAAAAAAATCGATCTTATCAATTTTTTGTTTAATTCTACTCGGTGGAAATGATGTCAAATTTTTCACGTCATATCCGATTAATTGCATATTTACAAAATATTTAGATGAAGCGTCAAGAATTGCATAAAACAACTAAAGAATGAACTGAAATATTATTTAAATATAGCTATAACGGCTTTTGTGTTAAGAAGTGATATAGTCTACAAATAAGAACCATTCCCAGTATTTCGTTCGATTTTTTAGTTTTTAAGTGATATTTAAAATCAAGCTTTTTTATTATGATTTAAATCAAGATATTTTTGTACATCTTCTTTGTTAACAAGCGTTTCATTAAAGTGCAATTTCGTGTATATAGCTGATTCCCCCTTATGAGAAAACCAAATTTATATGGCTTGATTGTTTTGATGAGTTGAAGACACTCTCCATTGAAATGCATAGTCTTTACCTTTATTTAAGTCACCATTTTATTTCACTATAGCCTGATTTATTTAGGAAAATAAAGAAAACAGGACTTGCATCAGGTAATTTGCAAGTGCTTTATTTAGAATTTTGTTTTCGCCATTCCAATAGTCTTTATTCGCAAATGATTAGATGATTACAATAGTCTTTATTCGCAAATGATTAGATGATTACAAAGTATAAGGATTATTTTAAATATTAAATTAAATATCGGCAAATAATTTTACACGGAGCAGCTTTTTGGTTGCTTCATAACAAGTTTCTCGTAAAAAGGTTTTTGGCTGCTCAATAACAGGTTTCTGATAAACAGATTTTTGGCTGCTCAATAACAGATTTCTGATAAACAGGTCTTTGGGTGCTCCATAACAGATTTCTGATAAACAGATTTTTGGCTGCTCAATAACAGATTTCTGATAAACAGGTTTTTGGGTGCTCCATGACAGGTTTCTGATAAACAGGTCTTTGGGTGCTCCATAACAGGTTTCTGATAAACAGGTTTTTGGGTGCTCAATAACAGGTTTCTGATAAACAGATTTTTGGGTGCTCCATAACAGGTTTCTGATAAACAGATTTTTGGCTGCTCAATAACAGGTTTTTGATAAACAGATTTTTGGGTGCTCCATAATAGGTTTTTGATAAACAGGTTTTTGGGTGCTCCATGACAGGTTTCTCATAAAGGTAACTTTAAAATAAATAATTTCTACACTATTGCAAAACTTACTTTCCTGTTTGATTTATATGAAATCAGATTGACATGAAATCAGGTAACTATGTCTAAATTGAAATGGCAACTCAAATTTTACTTTACGAAGCCAATTAAACCTATTTTTGTTATTATTTGCGGTTTTTTTTTATTTTGGTATCATTAGACGAGGTAATATGTCTTTTCTTGATGACATACATTTAAAAGTGTTTCAAAATGACATCGTTCTATTAAATGATTTGGTACTACTTAGTGGTAGCTTTTGATACAGTTGTGAAAAGTATAGAAAAATTTATAAAAGATTTCTAAAAGAATGTAACAATTTTTAGAAGTTGATTAAGATTTTATAACAACAAATATGTTATATAATACCAATTCATTGTCTAACGCTGACAATTGGTAGCCTTAAATGGCAAGTCTTCTAGATTCTCCTTTTGAAGTATGATGAACTGGCCCACTCCTCAAACTCATAAAATAAACTAGACGACACCAAAATGCTGACCTGCATAGTGCCCTGACAAAAAGGAAGATGAAGGTCCCTACATGATCAATCTATAACACAACTATAACACAACGAAAAGTAATAGGGTGTAAATAGTCAATTTCCAGATGCATACATAATCAACGGAAAGTAAAGAGGCGAACATAATTAATCTTTAGATGCCTATATAACGCTTATAAATATAGCATCAATTTATTTGTTTATATATTTGTTTATGTAATATTTATATATATTTATTACTACAAAAAAAAACAAGCTCCAAGATTATTATTATTATTATTATTATCAAGATAAATAATGATAATAGTCATAAAATGTAATGTTTAATCATAATGCAATTAAACGCGCATGTAGGAAGCAAACAGTTTGTAGATTGACTGGTTAATAATTGTGCTCTCCCCATATTTCTTAGTAACGCTAGTTTCATTTTTCAATCAAGAATCTAAGTTCATATTATTTAAATTCTAAACTCTAAATTCTGAAATCTTTTTATAAGATGGTACAGTGTTGTTTTATTTTTCGTTATATTTTGTGTTTATGCTAAGTTGCAAAAAGGAATAAAAAAAGGATTAGTATTAAACTATTCAAAAGAATTTGGTTTTTAGATTACTGGAAGAATGGATGCAGTCACACTTTCATCAGCGCAAAATAAATATTTCAGTAAACTGAGATGTAAGGCTAAGAAAGAACGTAAAAAGAAGCTTACAACATTCAGAGTTGATGTTGTCTAAAACGCAGCTTTATGTTACAGCTTGTTAATAAATAAATGCGATTATAAAACTGCTGAGCTTATCAAAGCAGAGGAA
>JAUZNK010002904.1:0-11208 GCA_035046665.1 Euphysa ruthae | reverse complement strand
AAATTAAAGATTACAAAATTTGATAACACTTCAGCTGAGCCTAAGGAATGTAACCAAATACCCAACCTTAGTGTAAGCAGCTATGATTTTTAAAGCATGAAACACACTGTGCTGTTATGGGATTTAACTATGTAGGGAACTAGATCAAATGTTATTGACATAATGTGTCAAGAAAGGAAAAAAGTACAAAAAAAAAAAAATAAATAAAACCGAATTTCTGTTCAGAAAATTTGTAGTAAACAGATCTCAGCAAAACGGTTATATTTCGAAAACTAAAAAAGCCACAAAAAAAGTAAATACATATTCAGAATCAGCAGAAAATTTTAATTAAGAAAATTTTTGTTTCCAATTTTTTCCAATTTGCTCATTTTAAGACTGTAATACCACCTTAACTCTAATTGTTCCAAATAAACAGAGATCACGAAATCCTCTACGTGCTCAATTATACACTGAAACCATTTCACGTATTACAGATATGCATGGTACTTTTCCGCTTATGGATTATAGGATGGAATCAATTAAATCCTGGTTTGCAAAACTCGGTGTCGCTCTCCATATTCAAAAATGCCCTTGTGAAACTTTACCGACCAAATGATCGTCCAATTTTTAATAGGCATAAAATTGCAAACTTGCCTTCGTGTTAATTTGAGGCATTTAAGTCACATAAGTGTGGTCATAACTTTCGATACCTTAGTTCCACTTTTTAATTGTGGTTTAGAGAATGAATATGCATATCACTACCTTTTGCACTGTTCTATTTATTTTATACTTACATGTTATTGTAGTAATAGGGTCGTTGAAAAATTTTTCAGAGGAAGAAACGGTTAAACTTTTGTTATACGGTGATGCTTCCTATTGATCAAAGACTCGTTCCTCTGTACTGAAATGTACCATCGTTTTTATTAAATAGCCTGAAATATTTAATATCTCCCTTTTATAAATTTATGCATGGCTGCACATAATCCTCGCTTACTATTGTTTTTGAATTTTCCCTTTATATCTGTTTGCAGCCCTTTACTAGTAAGTGTATATTTTCTACGGCAAGGGGTGTGTCTTAGTTTTTTATGATTTTTTGTAATTTGTGCTTGTATCGAAAAAAAAAAACTGAAACAAAAGCTGTCTCCAAACTAATTGTGGACATGATAAATACCAATTACTTATTAGTTAATTAACACATAATAAACCATATTAAATTTGCATGATTGTCATTGATCAACAAGTTCAAAGGTTTTTTGTTCTCTGTCTTGATCTAAATTCCCATCAAAACCAAAGAATACATTGGAACCAAAACACCACTGTCAGGAAAACGGAAACTCAATTCGATGCAAAATTTTTATGGTATCGCAATTAAAAAAAATAAAAGCAATTTGAATTCCACTAAAAAACCAGTTGGTGTGATATTGTGGCACTGCACCGATTATGATGGCAAATAATAACGCCACCAGTTTTGCCTTCGGACCTCAGGTAGCTTATTTTAATTTCAAAAGGTCAAAATAACTGCCAAAACAACGCCTTAAATGCAATTAGCATTACAATATGGATCAATACAATCGTCAAGCCCATTTTTGAGAATTTATTATCTGATTCATTGTTGAGCAAGTGTTACATGGTGAAATTCAATCAAATCGTTGAACAACGTTATATGGGTTAAATTTTCCATAACTATATTTGTGCATCGCTCAGTCCTAAAACTTGGAGTTATTTCAGCAGTAATTGAATATAATGAAGGTTGTACTGGAATAAGTAAAGTATTTGATCATTTTGGTATCAACAGTTTATGTTCGTCCAATACTTCACTTTCTTGTGGCAAACTGCAAAATGCAAAGATGGCAAATAAATACACAGGTTAGAGTTAATGAATGAAAAAGTTTGGGAAGAAAATATGCTGACGCTGCTAAAATAATCAAAATTTTTGAAAAAAAAAAATTTGTTTTTACAAGATAGATACTTAACATGTAATTCCTGTAAATATTAATTAAATTATAACTTTTGCTACTGAGATTGCTTTTTTCTATAGTATCCACCTTAAGGGTGCACTAGTATTTTAATTTTAATTTATCTTTCCACAAAATGCGGCCTCTTTATAACCTCGCATATACACGTTGATAAATACGCCAAACTGGTAGTTAAATTGAATACAGACAATTAAACAAACAATATACAAATTGGAGACATTATGTGATAATATTAAATATTTTTGTTTACCAACAGATATTAGGTATGGCATCTAAAATTAATCTAAACATTTCAAGGCGTATTAGGAAAATTTTGAAATTTCCCATCCTTTTTTCCGAGGAAAAGATATAACTACCTTAAGCTTATATCTCAAAATGAGGATTTTCATCTCAAAGTTACTTACTGGCTTATAAGGCATAAGATGGAACATGGCCTACTTAAACTCTTGCACCGCCTGTAATTAATTAATTAATTAAGGTAATAGGTACGTTGCATAATACGGAAAACGTAACTGTCTTATAACATAATTTTTACTTAAAATTGAATGGATATTATCTTCGAATCTATTGTGAGAGGAGAGTAAAGGTTTAATCATCGGTGAGAAATACAAGTAGTCCAGTTTTCAAAGAAAAACTTTATTATGCGTATATAATTCAAAATAAAGTATAAAAGAATTGCATAAAATATTATCTATGTAATTTTAGTTTTTGTTTTCAAAAATATGGTGTCAACGTCAAACTTTCTGAAAATATTAAAATTAAGGGCTTTTTTTTTCATTTTAAAATAACTGTACATGGAAACTTCTGTAAGCTATTAAATCTTTTAAATGGTAATATTCCTTTAACCTTTAACCCTGGAGCACATCTCCAATCCTTGAAACTCATGCCGCGTTATCTACTGAGACGAAGCCATAAAAATCTTAAGTTACCGCTTAATTTATCCCAAGGACCTCAAGAAAAAAGATAATATGATTTTAAAATATTTTATAAAACTATTGAAGACAGAAGAAAAAAATTGTATAACGTTATCACCGTTACGCTGCTGGCTAAATTGACAAAAGAAATTATTAAAATATCGCTTTACTTATCTAAAGCATCAAATATTGAGACTTTAAATCGAGAAAAGTTTCTAATTACAAGGGCCATCATATGATACATGCTTTAACTTGCTCAAAGGTATAACCAAAAAAAAACTTATCTATGAAGAACTGAATAAACCATGAAGCGCAACGGATATCTGTAACTGATGACAATACTATAACACTATGATAAGAATTATTATTTACTACATTAAATCCCGCAAATCAGCCAGTAAATAAGTAATTCGAGAAAAAATTTGAAAGTGGTGCGTCTTTTTAAATTTGGATAAAATCTGTTGAAACATGTTTCATAATTACAGGGATTTTTTTTTCCTGTAAATATTGAAAATATGTTTATTTATTAATGCTAGTATGTTAAACTAAAAATCTCACTGAAAACTAAATTTGAACTAATATGAAATAACACATTTATTTTTATAGTAGAAAGGTCATATTATTTACCTCATTACCCTAATAATTACTTAAAATAACATCTGCAATGCTTCATTTTTGTGAATTTTCAAGTAAATACCGGAAAAAAAAATTTTTTTTTTTACTTTTAAATTTTTTGTTAACGAAGTTACACATTTACCTTATTTCAAACTTGGTTATAACCAAACACCCATTTTATTCATTTCCGAAAGGCTCCGCTTTTATAGATTTTACAGATATTAGTTAAAATTGTTGCGCCGCTTTTTTTGAAAACCTCTCCCAACTAAAATTATCTAAATATTAGAAAAGTAGGAAATTGATGAAATTTTTTTGCTCTACGAATGTCTTTTTCTACGAAAATTACATAAAGAAGAGAACAATGAAACTTTTTGGATATTTCCCCATAAAATCATACAAACAATTTTTAGCTATGGTAGTACATTTTTAAATAGATTCCTATTTCTCCCTGAAGGTAACCGTCATACCTGGTGGACAAATAAAACACGCTTAAAGTAAAGAAGACAAATTTACCCAAAATCACATCACATTCTTTAAGTCCACGGGGAACAAAAAGAGTTAACTTTATCTCATCTAGACAAAGCAGTGAATTCCCTTGCTTGCTCTATTAAAATAAATTTCCAGACTTTCATGCCATTATGGTCTTTTTGACTGAAATAATCGTGGAAAGACAATAGTTTTCTTAAGATTATGCTTCCTGTAACAGGCTTGATAGTTGTGAAATCTAATTCTGAGCTCAGCACCTTATTTAATTAAGTACATTCAAAACGTTATTCTTATTTGCATATATTTCTTCTCTTTTGCTAATTTCATTAGATTTTTTCAAATCTTCTTTTTTTTTAAGATTTAGTAACAGTGTCCTGTACTAATTGGTTACAGAATTCTGTGGAGAATATGTTATAGTTTTATCAGCAGGAATAAAGGAAGTGTTTAAATATTGAATGATTTTTGCGTCAGATATTTTAATTAACATATATTTTTCAGTTGAAATTTCATGCTCCTATCATCAGGCCTGATGATAGGAGCAGCATAGCTCCTGAAACCTCGCTCAATAAAATTTTATAACTCATAACATGGGTTTTATCTCTTTAATTATTAATGCCTGAGTTGACAAACACAAAAATTTTTTTTTAAGTTTGAGCAGCTGTTTGTAATGCAATTTAGACAAGCATCGTTACAAGAAAGGCTGTTTTTTTCGGGAAGCACAAACACGGGAAGAACAGTATCCTTTATATCTGTAGCAAATATTGTTTAGAAGATCTTTAAGTGCTATATCTAAGCCTATCGTCAGTAGAAAGAACTTATCTTTTTCGATTTTCCAATAAAAATATCACAGATTCAAGTAGCCGTTACCGATCCACACTTGTACTTGAGGTAGACTCGGTAAGAACAGTACTTTAATGCTGCCTCAGTTGGCGGTAGCCTTTCAGGTTTCACAAATGTGTTTGACTTAACCACCTTATCGATTAAACATCGGATGTCGCTCAAACTTTCAGTAGTTTTGGCGTTAAAAATCAATTTCAGTACTTCGAAACCATTTTCTTCAACATCGTTATGCGTTTTTACTTGCTGGGTGAACACACTGGTGGTAGTTTTAAGCTCAAGACTTTTTAGAAACTTCGCGAGTGACGTACCGTTCCCATGGTCATAAAGCGCAGACGTATCACAACCGGTAAAAGCATGGATAAACAACATGTCATCATAGTTCAGTTCTCTTAAACGAGTGTTTTCCGGTAGATATTCACTTCGTGGACTACTCTCTCATCGTACCCGAAGATGAAAGATGTTGGTTCAACATAGGAAAGTATTAATAAAAATCCCTGTGATGTTTTCTTGTTTACTTTTTTTCTACGGCTGTGAAAACAATGACAAGGTCAGCGTAGCTAGTTGCATATCATATTTAGATGCCCCGCTTGTGTAACCGTTAAACACTTTCCGTATTTGCTTAACACAAACTTTCTGTGTGAGTGAGTTTGCAGTATTCATGAACGTATAATTCTTCTTCCAAACTAGGGAATGAAACATCCATCAAGTACGAATCGGCGAATGTTTGGTATGTTTTCTGGCTGTGGTTCATTCGACTTTTAACAGGCCTGCTTTGCAACTGCCTTTTTCAGGTTTTCTCAGTAAATCAAGAGCCTCGAAAATTGACTGAGGATTAACTTATAGGATTATTTCGAAAAAGTATAAAATTATCATAAAATATGTATTTTGCAAAATTTAGAGCGAGTTTACACGATGAAAGGAATGTTTGTTATATGTAGCTATATTACTGAGTTTGACTTGGATAATGTAGCCTATTTTCCGAAGAGCCTTTCAGCACTTTTCAATTATTGGTGACAACCTTATATATAAACGTAATCGACTTGTCATCAAGTCCAAAGAAGAAAGACAGAATATCATTAAAGATATCCATGAAGGAATTGGCGATAATAGTAAAGCCAACGCAACTGCAGCGCATTGGGGACGAGATTAGATTTACCAAAAACGCTTGGAGCGTTTTTTTTTTGGCATAATATGTTAAATGGTGTTAGTGAGTATGTGAAACGATGTGAAAATTGCCAAAAACATGGAAAAATTGATTTCTCCAGAATTACAAAGTGTTCCTGTCGATCAAAGGTGATGAAACAAATCGGAATTGATATATACAATCTACTGGAAGTTGATAGGTTTAAAAATTTAGTTGTTTGCATTGACTTCTTCTCGAAATAGTCAGAAGCTAAACCACTTAAAGACAAGCAAACTGAATCGCTGTTAAAACTATGTCATATGCAGACATGGTTGCATGAAGATCTAAATCAACGATCAGGGAAAAGAATTCTTAAATGAAGTTATTACAAATCTAAACAAAATGACCGGTGTAGAAGATTAGCGAGTTACTTCTGCTTATCATCCGCATGCCAACGGATTTTGTGAACGGCAACATCGGAGTACCAACGATTCTCATCTGAAGGTATTGAACGCAAAGACATCTGAATAGCCATACGTAATCGAAGGTGTCTTGTTTGCTCACAGAATGAGTAAACATACATCAACTAAACTTTCACCGTGTTATTTGATGTACAATCAACATCCAATACTCCTTATCGACGTTAAGTTTAATCTAAAGGATACTGACCAAACTAGAATATCCAACCATTCAATTTCGAAGAATTTAACATTATTATTTCGACAACGTTAAATCTGAGTCAGGAGTCTTACAGTCAGGCCAGTACCAGCATAACCAAATCGCAAGAAAAACAACAAAAATATTATAACCGTTGACACACCCTGCTAACGTCGTTCAAAGTAAATGACAAAGTTTGACTAAAGAAACAAAGGAGATTAGATTGAAAAGGTGGAAAGTTTTCCTACAAATTGACTTGGTCGTCCATTTCACAATACATAACCAAGGCAGAATTGTGCCTGTTATGGAATGCAAGTGGTACAGTGCTTGTAAAGAAATATAATGTTACCCTTCTAAAAACATATTACGATTCTGCAGATCACGCGGATGATGAGAAAATTTTTCCTGTGTCTTCTGATGAAAAATATGCTTCTGTGCAAAAAGAAGAATGTGTTCAAACAAAATTGAAAAAATGGATTCAACTACCATATGAAATCGTGAAAATGATTCTTGTGCTAGCTTCGAAAGGATCTGAGCCACTTTCATTCATCTGTCACTGACATGCACCCGGTTTAATGCAATACTTCAAAGAAAAAGTCATGATTTGCTTCCCAGTGTCCACATTCAGTTCTCTGACAAGAAATGCCAAAAGTTGGGCAGATAAAATGGAAAAATTAAGGTTGCCATTCGCAAAATTATAAGCCTATTTGGAGAAAATTTAGGTGCTGCACAACGTATCGAAAAAGTTGTTAAGAGTAGAAAATGTAAATCATCTTGGCTTTTATTGGAACCTGAGCAGCATTTGATGTTCCGATTTCATAAAATTTATTGGAAAGCCGTTAAAACCCCATCGTCATCAACGATGAAGAACCAAATGAAGTGCCAAGCGAAAAGGAATACTTGATCAGTAACGATTCCTATTTTAAGAAGATGAAAAGATTTTGAAATCCAAAAGCGGTTGGTTGAATAATCGCATATTGGATGCTTCTCAAAAGCTGATATGTAAAACACTTGGCGAGGAAGACAACTACCAGGCCGTTTTTAATAACCAGAATAAAACAGGGATACCTTTCAATCCAGTTTACCAAGACCATATCCAGCTTCTGCACGAGTGTAACTCACACCGGTTTCCTAATTTTGTTTTTTAAGTGGCCGGGTCAAATATGTGATAGTTTGAAGTCAGCAGAAATCTGTTTAATCTTTGTAAAAGAATGTCGTTCGAGAGTTTGGAAAGGTTACTCCGACCTTTTTATCAGCCCACAATCAGCCGTATGGATATAATTGCGGTCCTTTTGCAATTGCTTATGCTGCCAAAATATTGTATGGACTGTCGTCAATGGATACTATTTTTGACATCAAAAAGACGCGAAGCCATCTTTGTCTCCAACAACAAACACTATTACCGTTTCCAAAAGTAAACATGTAGCGTATTTTTTAACATATTTTCAACATTCAAATTTGTAGTTTAGCTTATATTTTGTATGTTTAATTGTTCAATGAATAAATAAAGTTTAAATAAATATAGTTTAATAAAAATTTAATAAATAAATAAACTGGTGTCAAATAATCACCCAATGCTTTCATTCTTTCGAGGAAAACTAACAATTAAAACTTTTTTCTACTGTTTGTAATGTACAATGATAATTCTTTTATGATTACAATTTTATAAAGGGAGTCATAATAAACTGGGGGAGTCAGTTTTTCCTAGGAAATATTAACTCTGGGGAGTCTTAATTTTTTAGTTTGAAATAACTGGAGAGTTAATGTTTACCAGTTTATTTTAATTGGGGAGACATAATTCAGAAGAGTTCAAATTTTCGGTGACACCAGTATTTGTTTGCCATGGTATTTATTAACTATTTCTCTTCTTTTAAATTTGATTGAAAGAATATCAACTCCTTCCATACGTTCTAACAGTTCGCATCCTACTGCTTTAAAATCGTGTCCATTGACATCATATCCTGATGTCACTCTGTTGACAATATTCCGCAAAGAAGTATCATTGGAATATGGCGGCTTTTCTTTAATGAACGCCACTATTTTTCAGCATTATTTATCCCTCTCAATTCTTGAATCTGATGCATTCGTTTGCTCTTGCATATTTGAGTTGTAAACAGAGGTAGCAGGCATAGATCGTAACCAAAAAGTACGCTGCGACTCACTCATCTCTAACGAAAACGACAAAGTTACTGACTGTTCATGAAAAACAAATTTTACGGATCTTTTACGATTATTATTATAAGATCCATTTCGAAATTAAACACGCAAAATTTAGTCTCCTAAGATTATTCCTCTCAGTGTGTGTATTAATATACACACTGCGAACAAGTGTCTGCGAACCGATTATATTAATATAACAAGCAAATAAGGGAAAACAAATAGACCAAACCCATTTTTAGTAAGTTTTGTTTCGATATGCAACACAGTTTCAGTGCCCAAAAACTAGATTTAAATAAACAAAACGATGTTGTCATCTTATCGATAATATTAATTACTAACCTGATCCTCTCGTTTTTTTACCAGTAAATTGTATGCGTGAAAACTTGTTCGACGCTGTTAAGTGCCGATTCAACAATAGGATATTCCCTCACAACCTGAGAATACGCTTTCCCCGTGATTATATGGTCGACAGAATTTTTACCATAAATCTTCTTAAGGCTATCTGAAAGCCCTGACTTCTCCATTAGCACTCCAGTGTAAACCAATAAGTTCATAACTGCATGAACTGCGGTGAGACTATCGAGTTTAAGATCTTTAGACCCAGCTACAAAGATGTTAATTTTCAAGAATGATAAAATATTATTAAAGTAGGTTTATCATATTTGTATTGAAAATATCACCATGAACAAATGCAAAAATATTGTCGGATTTTTTCTTTTTTTTTTTTGAAAATCTTGAATAAGAAACTCATGTGGTAAAAACATCAAAATATTATTCTCACGAGGCTTTATAAAATTGTTTATTTGGAAAACATGTTTGGTTGAAGTACAATTGATTAAAAATACTAATCACTGTCATTAAATGAGATGCAGCTTTCAATTACTAAAAGCTTTGATTAAAATCAAAGCTTTTATAGCGGTCACGAGACCTTGTAAAACGTCTCATAACTTCAGAAATACTCAAATGTTACTGTCAATATGAATATTCACCTCCTTTAAATTTTCTTTCCAGCATTTGACAAAAAATTTTCGACCCAAATTTGTGGGATTTGGGCCCCAAAACCTATTTTGGACTAGCATTGACATTTTTCAATTTTTATAACCAACATCAATATCGCATGTTTTGTAGCAATTCTATATAGTGTCTGTACTTATATATGTATGTATAGTAGTCTGTACTTTTATTTCGTTCTGTTTATTGAGGGTTGATTAAATTATGCACGAATTTCATTTATGTGCAACTAAATGTGTGAAGTAATTGAGGGCGAGTTCGATCCTCCTTAAAGAACAATGATTTCCTTTACTGTAAGCTCAAATGGGAGCTCTTAGTACACAAGAACCAAACCCTTGGGCCCTTTTAAAATAAACTAGCTCGAAGTTACTTGTTGGCCCCAGGTTAAAATATACGTTGAATTTATTTAATCTATGTAATTCACGTTTCCATTTCATCTTTTTCAGATCATTTATTTTTTCCAAAACTTTCTAAACTTTGTTCTTTTTCGAAAAGTTCGATTGGATGAAAACTTTGATATCATATAGAAGCCCTGGGCGTAAGTTTGTAAATTTTTTTAGGTGATCAACTCGTATTGTTCACTGCAGATTATCCTAAAGAATCTTATAAATCAGCCGCGTAGAAGGATTTGATTGGACGTTTGAGCACGTGTATGATTAAAAAGGGTAAAATTTGGATCTCTATTTTACAGTTTGTGATTTTTCTTTTTGACATTTTATTTGTTGTTATTTTATTTTGTCCTTTTTACTGTGGAAATAGTAATTACACAGGTAGTAAACATAATTACCTAGCATAAAAGTCTAATGTTTATTAGCAACCATTACAAGACAATAATGTTTGCTTGGTTAACATATGTTAAAAGGATGTTTATTAGTAAACAAATATTTCGTACAAGTCTAAATATTAATAAATTTAACCAAAACATTTACTTACATGTCTAATGTTTTTTAAAAGTTTTTTTAAAAATTAATAGGCCTAGTAAATTTGGACTTAATTGAGATTTTATGCAAAAAAAAAAGCAGCAAATCATTAAAAAGTTTGGTGATAGTGTGCCTTGCAAAATTCTTTACTGTAGTTCACAAAGTACATATTACCAATTATAAAGCCAATTATTTCCATGACTCACCAAATTTAAAATTTTTAGATGTTTAGCACACAAAGCTGTTTTAGTTTGGATTTTCCACACTGTTATTATATAGTGCCCTGATTGTTAATGCTGCATAATTTTTATGCCTAATATTGTGACATGAAAATTCTAGAAATATCTATGCTTAAATAATGCTTTAAATAGGCTTCTTCCTGTAGGTAGGGAGGTCACTCAAAATTTCAAAGTGATCAAAATCATCCAATTTTAGTCTCAAATGAAAGAACTTGGTCTCTCATTTCCAAAATGGTCTTACTTTTTGTCAGGGGTTAAGCGGATCTGGAGATATCCTAATTTTAATAT
>JAUZNK010002903.1:0-11208 GCA_035046665.1 Euphysa ruthae | reverse complement strand
ATATAAATAACCCAAGCTAAGAAATATATTTTCTTTGATATAAAATTTTATTGTTTTCATAGTGAAAAAATTGGAAATAAATGTCGCAAACAGAAGCTCCTACAGTATCCAGAGTTTTAACTAATATTTTAAAATCTAATTAAAAGTGCTGACAAAAGTGCCGACAAAAATTAAAATTAAATGAACTTTTTTTTGATGTTTTTAACTTTGCACAATTTCTGCAAGGAAATTTTTAAATTTTAGACAAACAAAAAAATTGAAATTGTTTTAATACACAAAAAATCTAAATAAATAGATTATACTTCTATTCAAGAGGCTGAATTTCTTGCAGTCTAGTTTGAGAAAACAATAATGGTATAATTTTAGTTGTATAGGGAATTGCATCCACAAAAGAGTGTTGAAGTCACTGGTGACAAATACAGTACTGTTGGTAAGCATAAAAATGAATCTACTGCATTCCGTAAAGAAACAATCTTTGGTGAAAAACGTTCTTTATCAGGGGGTAAGCTGTTACTTTTATTTCACTTCTAATTTAACTTGTCTGCTTTAATCCCACAACAGTTTTGACTATCATAATTTTATCATGAAAGTAATTAAAACTGTTAAAATGAATTGATTTTATAAAAAAAATAAAGTCACCAATAATTCTGTTCTAATATAAAATGCTCAAAGGGATTTTCTTAAGCGCAAGTTCTTTTATGTGCAGCTATTATTTGTTTAACTATGAAGAGCAGTTCTGGAACGGCCTGTTCTGTCAGGTCATTGAGATAAAAAGATTTTTTAAATTTATAATTATGTATTAGCAAATTAATGTAGGTAAGGCAAGGTGTAAACTTGTATTTATATTTCACTCTTTTAACAGCCATTTCATATACAAACAAAGACGGACATGAAAATACTTACACAGTTGGAACAGAACTTTTAAACTATGACGACTCTCGACAGATGTGCATTAATCGAGGCGGTGATCTCGCAAGTATAAATGACCAATCAGAGCAAGATTTTGTTTCATCAAACGTGATTTCTGAATCAGACAGCTACTGGTTAGGGCTGGATGATAAAGATAATGAAGGAAATTTTGAATGGGTTGATGGGTAATTTCTTCTTGCTTGCTTTGGATTCCCCTCTGGGTTTTTTGTCAGTTTACATCTTATCATATGTTTGATTATCCTCCAAACGCAGTTTTAGATTTTTTGCTATGGGTCTTAAGTTTTCAACTCTTTTTACCTATGTGTCAATGCATTTTCTCCTCTTTTTAAGACATTTCTTTTAAATATAAAATGTGGACATTTGTAGGAAAAGTGTACTCCTAGATTCAAAATGCAATGCCACATTCATGCTTCTTGTTAACAATAAATTTAAAACTAAGCAGAAAAATGAAAATCAGCTTGCCACTTGTACTGATAAAACACACGCACATGTTTTTTTTATAGATAATTATGGGACAGAGTTGAAAAATATTTTTTTGTTGGTAAATAAATTGACTTTATTTACAAAAAGGTAAATAATTAGAAGTACTTAATGATATTGAAGGTTCATTTGAAGATAATTTAATATTACAATATTACATAAACATATAGATTATAGGAAATAACTCAATGGTCTGGAAAAAAAATATCCAAATATCACAAGGCTTTTTTTTTTTGTAACTCAGTAAAACAAATTTCTTCCAATGTTTTTGACTTCTTGGCAAAAATAAAAAAAATTTCTTTGTCCTTGTAAAGTAAATTTTCTGCAATTCTTTTTAGTTTGCAGGAAGAATAGATTAGAAATTATGAAAATGTCAGCGGGCAAATTCTTGTGAAATGCAAATTCACTGTAAAAAATAAATAAATATTACAATGTGAAAATGTGTACGTTGTAGGTCATCACAAGAAAACTTTATGTAACAATATATATTATCTGTAAATACTATTTATAAAAAGTTATCTTCATTATAAAAAATCATACAAATAACGTTATGTAGTCATTCGAAATGCTATATCCGTCTTGCAAGTACGGATATTTTGCTTTCCTATATCTATATTTCTTACCCGTTACTTGGTTGTCATTTCAATATCTAGTTTTTCCGGTTATACTTTTCCTATTTCTTGCTCAATTTTTTTGAAATCCCATTGCAATATAGTCCAACGGCTCGGAGGAAAATATGAACATCACAGAGTAAATCTTTCTGACCCAGTAATGCAAATTTTTTGTTTTATTTTCTTTATTTTTATTTTTTGTTTTTTATCACATAAAAAAGGATTACCAGAAAATCTATTCAAGAAAATAGAGAAAACATCGATAAATCACGGGTAAAATTTCCTTTGAATTGGCAACTTTGATATTTTTTCACACAGATTTTGTCATGGAAATAACCAAGCCAATTTCAAGTTTTGTTTGTGCAAAAATTCTTTGAATTCATGAAAAATGATGCCAATTTTTTAACTTACATGAGCTCAAAGGTCGAAAATTTCTTACCTGTTTAAGACTTAATTTCAACAATATTACTCTTTGCAGTTGCGGTTTAGAGCAGGAAGCTTTTTGGTTGCCTTGCTTGTACAATTTTTCCCAACGTAAAACTATTCAACATTCAAGATATCCAATCTACCTTCCTACCTTATATTTACTTGGTAAATCTCCTTTATGGACGCTGTAAAATTTGTTCTACTGATATAAATACTGCAGTACTCAGCTTTACCATATGTCTTCAGACAGGTTATATAACCCACACTTATGGTTTTTTCTTTTCGTGGTTGTTTCAGTTATTATTGCTTTATAAATGCCGGATGTTTTTTTTTTCTTTAAAGCATCTTCAAAAATTTTTATGAGGGTAGAGTGTAGGGTATTATTTATTTATTTATTTTATTTATTTATTCTCTTGTTTCATTTTTTATTTGTGCAAACTTTTTGAAATCACTGAAAAAATTCCCAATAATTCAGAAAAAGTGTAAAAAATATCTTGACACATTTTTCTCACTTTTTCTCTGTGACACAAATTTCATTTTTTTTTTGCACAAATTTCTTTGAAGATAAAAAAAACCAGCAGATCATTGAAAATATCCAAAGGTCACTGAGCAAATATCACTTGACAAGTTACAACTTTTGCTTGTCGTTTTTTTTTTTGACGTTTGATAATGTAGTAATTAGGAAAATGAGCAATCATAAATTTTTAAAAATAGTTTTCCCCTTTAATTTTCGAGCATCTGTTTGTTTGTTGCTATGGATAATTAAAAGACATGGGTAGATTCATAGAGCATACTTTTTTGCAAAATAATGAATTCTTTCCACGGTAATGAAAAAATTTATGAAAAACAATATTTGCTTTAAAGAGAGAAAAACAAATTGGTAAAAATTTAAATTCAGTTGTTAGAGAAGTGAGTTTTAAAATTTAAAAGTTGTTTCCTCATTGCTTTCTTCTAGCTAGTTTAATTTCAATTTAATGACCAGATTCTTGTTCAAATAGAAAGTGGTAAGTTATTGAAAAGTGTTTATATAATTTGCTATAATACGTTGCTAGGTCAATGAAATATATTTTTGTATATTTGTAAGTATAATTTTTGGGACGTTATTTTATATTGCTGCTAAACAGTCTGTTTTGAGGGTCAAAATGCATTCAGAAAATTTATGTTTGCAAGTATTGTACAAGTATTTGGAAAGAATAGTCTTCTTTCATATTTATTAATTTTCTCAAAATCAAAAAAAATCTAAAAAAATTCTTAAATTATTGAATCACAATAAATTCACAATAAATAAATAAATAAATAAATTCTTATCTTGAAAATATTATAAATAAGTTTTAGAAAGTTTTTTGATAACTTAAAAAATTATGCTCAAGTTTTTCTCAAAATTGGTGAAATATAAGATAATGATAATGATAATAATAATGATTATTAATTAATTATTATTTATTAATTATGACTACTAAATTAAATTAAATTTAATTATTAAATTATATTTAATTATACTAAATTATATTGCTCTAGTTATGTTCATTTCTGTTAATACTTGAATATTTATAATAATTTATTTGATAAAAAAGTCATAAAATTTGTCCATTTGATTTGTATTCTATTATTTTTTATCAATTATCTGGTGCTTCCATAACCCTTTTGAATTTTGCATCGTATTTAAACCTTAAGGTCATCTAAAGCCCAATTTAACAAACAAACTTCTTTTAACGTAAGAGAAACATAATACTATAAACCTATTGAAAGATACCAAATTTAGAAAAGTATACTTGAATCAAGTTACACTTTTATCATTTCATTGTTTATTTAGAACCATATAATTTATTTATGGTATTCTTAAAAGTTTAAAATTTAACTTCCGTGTTTCAGTTTTCAATTAGTTTTCAAAGTATTTGGACAATTGATGGATAAATATGTAAAATTTACTAAATGTTTTTTGTTACATTTTTATCAGGGGGTTTGTTTTGAAAATTTTGATGAGCAAAATTTTTTTCTCATGAACCCAAATTTCAGTTGAAAGCATATTTAAATATTTAAAACAATATTTAAAAAATATTTAAAAAATTATTAAAATATTTAAAAAAACCTTTTTATTTTTTTGAAAATTTTTAACAATTTTAACTTTTTTATCATTTACTTGTTTGTGTTTGCACATCAATATCTTCTACTTTAATTATATGACATTAACCAAAATTTCACTGGTATGAATGTGCACTTTTCTAGATTATACTTAATTCAAATTTATTTTTCAAAAAAGTATAGAAATCAAGATAATGAGAAAAGAGTAACCATACACCAAAATGTTCACAATCCTGCCTATGTTTTATGAACATGTCCTAAACCTTATTTTCTTTTGAGTAATATTGCAGGGCATTTTATAAAAAAATCGTCAAAAAAAATTTCTTCATAAAAATTGGTTATAAAAAGAGATTGTTATATTGAAATTGAGTTTAGATACTGCAACAAGTTAGCATCGGAATTGACCTTAGTTAAACACTCTATTCATATTTAGGACACTTATGACGTTCAGTAACTGGGCAAACTTACAGCCTGACGACGGTATGTTTCGGGGAGACATTGAACGGCATGACGAAGATTGTGCATTAATTGATACAAAATTTGAATGGAACGATGTAAATTGCTTTGGCAAACATCGATACATCTGCAAAAACACAGACCAGATAACAAAACACAAATCAATTGAACGACAAACAGCTTCAACAGAGCTTGAAACCGTTTCTAAAAAATTCACTGCACTGCGTTACAAACATAAAACACATAACACAGAATTTTCTAAAAATGATAAAGTTGAAACCTTTTCTAATAATCCTGGGTTTAAACTAGAAAATGCTCTTTCAAAAAAAATAACTCGTGGTGGTAATGGGGGCCCATCAAGTTTTTTACATAAACCATTCATGTCAGCATTATCTCCTAAAAATAATCTTGATCAAGCTGGTGAAAATGAACTAGGTTCAAATGTGGTGTCTACAAAGGTTCAAAGTCAAGCACTGCAGTCTGGTGACAGTGTACAACTTTCTAGTAATCCTAATGGTGTGTTTGAGATTGATATTGTTAAAACTCCTGTAAAGGAGTTGCAATCGAAATCTGCCCTCTTGTCCCGTGCTGAGAACTTGCTCAAGGATATTTTACATGACAGCGGGGGAAATATTGAAAAGGACACCGCATCAAAAAGTTTACAAATCGGAAGTGGTGAAGATATATCTGAAAATGCAAAAATAATAAATAAAGAACGTTTAAGTGAAGATAGTGAAGGTGAAATTACTGAGGAAAATGCCAAAAAACACATCAAGCTGAAGAAAGAAGAATTAAAAAAAGAAAATGAAGGTAAAAATAAAAACAAAGTAGTAAAAACTAAGAATAAAGAAATTCTTATCACAGATAGTAATGAAGATAAACAAGCAAAACAAGACAACAAAAATGAAGAACAGAACGTTGAAAATATTTTTCCAGCAAATCAAAATAACTTAACTAAACAGGATGTTGCCTCACCTGATATTAATTTGGTGAGAAATATATGCAGAGAAACTTGCAAAAACAAAAATGACGGAGAAGACGCGGAAAAGTGTGGGCAAAGTTGCGCTAAATCTTTGTTAACGTTGACACCACATTTTTTCATGAGGAAATTATCTCAGTTAAGAAAGAATGGCGGTGAAAATATGCATAAAATAATTTCTCCTTTTTTAACTCAATCAGAAAAAGATAATGAAATAAAAAATGTTTTGAAACAGAACATCGAGGAGGAGAAATTTGAATTGAATGCACCAATTGTAAATCAGTCGTTTGATTTTTCACCATTACGAAAAGCAGCAGCAATACACGGTCATCATCATCATCATTCCTCACATAAAGATTCATTACTTGCTGATATGGTCTCTGAATCCTCTCATACTAAATCACATACTGCATCCCACCCTATGTTGAAATTGCTTGCTGACGCTATTTCTGAAACTGCCCAAGAAGAACTTGGAGGAGAATCATCTGTGTTGCAACGCGATCAGGCATCAACCAATCAATATGAGACTTCAAAATTACCACAGCAGTTAGTTTCATCAAACGAGCCTCTTAATAGTGTTTCTACCAACAAGAAAATTATTTCTCAAGAAAGTGTAAACAATGTATTACCACAAATGGTTGATTCAAATAACAAAGTTGGAGTAGTAAACCAGAAAGGTATTGCTCCTCAAATTGTCCAAGATTTTGCTCCTCAAAGGTTACCTGAAAGTTCCAAATTATCTAATAATTTGCCACAAATAGTATCTGGAAACTCCCCTTCGTCTGAGGCTGTTTCGGTTGGTGTAAGTAATAAACCTGTCATAGAGCAAGGCTCTGCTGAGAATGCACTGGTTATGGTACGTCCCCAGATGGTGACCCAACAAGCAGCTCGTCCACCAATAGTGAGCCAAAATACAGAAGGTCCTCAGCCAGTGACTGTACCACAAACTGTTGGTAGCTCTAACGAAAAGGTTGAGGGAACACCCCAGCCTCTTAATGATCCAGAAAATAGTACACCTCTTGCTTTTAACAGCCCAACAAATATACTAACAGCACAAGCGTCACCACAAAGTGATGTTAGACCAACAGATATCTTGCCATCGCATGAGGCACCACAGACAGAGGTGAGCCCAACAAATATTGTACCATTGCATGCGTCATCACAAACTGAAAGTAAACCAATCAATGGTATAACACCAAATAAAATTAATAACCCCAATTATGGGCTTGATGTGGTGCCTCAAGCTGCATTTATACCACAGAATACTGCAGACAAAGTTATACCAAAACTTGCAAACAGACCTTCAACAGATAATGTTGTTGAAACATTGGAAGAGTCTGTTCAGAAACCACTACAGAGCATCATGAGCAAACCAACACCATTTTATCAACGACTACCCCAAATACCTGAATCCGAAAAACTTGTTGATAAATTACCTCTTACAAATATTAAAAAGCCCTCAATGGAGGGAAATTCTCCACTATCCCAGGGAATTACAGGGATATCATCTAATACTAACAACCTGTTGAAGCAACCTATTAATACAGATGAAACTGCTATTGGTAGGCCGTTAAATGCTGGGGAATTACCAAACAGACTTGGAAATGGAATTGCTTCAAATGTTCAACCAACTACAGGGCATCTTGGGGAAACATTGAATACTGATGCAAATCATATCAATGAAAATGGTAAACCTTTGAAAACTCTTGGAGAAGCACCTATTGGAGAAGTAGAAGAAGGAACTTCAATTGATTCAAATGTTAAACCATTTACAACCATTGGAGAAGCACCCTCTAAAGAAGAACCTACTGTTGCTTCAAATAGTAAACCAACAACACATGTAGGAGCACTATCAAGCATAGATCGAACTGCATTGGGCTCTAAAAATAAACCATCACATTTAAAAGATGTATTTAATGTAGATGGAACAATGATTGATTCTAATGGTAAAGTCACACACCTTGGGGAATTGCTCAACATAGATGGAACTGAGACCGGGTCTATAGGTAAACCATTACATTTAAAAGATATTTTTAACCCCAATGGAACATCTTCTGGTCAAAATGGTAAAGTAACACACTTTGGAGAGTTATTAAATACAGATGGACTTCCAATGGTTTCAACTAGCGAACTAACAAACCTAAAAGATTTTAAAAGCAATGGTGTTAAACCGTTGGGAGGACATTCCGGGAGTACTGACAATACATCGGGAGGACATCATGGATTATTGGGAGGATCTCTTGGTGGTACCTCTGAGGTAGATGGAGCTCTGAGCAGTAAACAATTAGATTTGGCTAAAGTTACTAATTTATTACAAGATGTGGCTAACAATATATTGACTTCTAAGCCCAAAATAAGCTACACCAACCCGCAGTCATCTGGTTTGACAGGTGCTTTGGATATGCCAGTATCTTACTCTCAAGGTTAATATTTATTTTATTGTTCATACTTTTTTATGAGACTCAAAGTTTTCAATTTCAATTTTTTTTACCAGTTGTTTTACTAGTAACCAGTTACCAGTAGTAACAAAGTTTTAACTTAAAATCCTTTAAGATCAGTTATAAAGAAGACCTAGAAATATGTAAATGCTTGATAACTCTAATCCTTTTTTTCATTGGGTAGTAAGAAATCCAATACTGCAAATTGCTAAAGTTCCGAACGTTTTTTGTTTACAAATCAAGTGCATATTTTAATTCATCATCATCATCATCGTCGACGTTTTTTGGTAGGATTATTTTTAGGTATATAAAATATGAGACAATCCATGAAATATTTCTGACAGATTTTGTTATTTATAGCCTTGACTGTGCTCTCTAAACATATATTTTTTAATAAACTAATCTGATGTTATAGGAGGTGGCAGTTCACTGCAACACATTCAAGATTCTGTCAATGTTTTAACTGCGGCACAAAAAGAACTTGATTCAAGTGGGTTGATTAAAAAACCTGATCCAAACATTGACATGGCTGAGATAAATTCTCTCATGAAGACTGTAGATAAGGCACCTGCTGAAACAACAACTGATGAAAATGAAAGCAGTGAAAATGAAAATGTATTGACACAAAATCTTATTAATAATGCTCAATTGTCTGGGATAAATAAAGGTGAATATTCTGGAAGTCGCCCACAAATGTCTGAACATCTTCAGAATCTTGCAAATAAGAATAATGCAATGGCAGAGCATGTTGGCGAAGCTGTTATAAACGCACTTCAAAAAGTAAATCCTGAAGCATTAACAGCAATCAAAAATTCCTTTGACAATGCTTTGACAGGTTTAAAAGGAAGTCCAGCAGTTGTGTCAGGAGCTCCATCAGATGCGTCACATGTGCCTTCAAGTTCAACAAATACATATACAGATACTCAAACTGACGAAAATAGATTATCTATTCCTTCTAACAGTTTAAAGGATACTAACGTCTTAGTGAGTCCAGGTGGTGGTACAGCAAGCTCTTATCAAGATTATCTAAAACAAGATTTACCGAACAAAGTGTACAGAGGTAGTCAGCTACAAAATGTTTTTAACGGTCAACAATATAAACAGTCCGATGAAATGATCCAGCAGACTGCTTCTAATGGGCCACAAAAGTCATTGATAACAAAAAATATCCAAAAAGGTGTTAATACAAGTGAATTTGATAACTCAGGAAAAATTTATTCAACTGCATTGTCTTCTATGACACCTAATCTAATAAACAGAAAAGCAGCGCATACAGTTAATCCTGATGATAATGGCAAATTAAGCAATTATCATGATAAATTAGCCTGGAAACAACACAAAGTAGCCGAGGAAAAGATTATTAATAAATACGGTGCATCCACACAATATGACAGTTACGTTGATGCTCTGATTAGTCGATCAAATGAGCCGCTAGATGTACAATATCAGAAAGAGGTAAATTTATTTTATTTTCATGATCATTTGTGAAACTGACTAATCCTGTAATAATATAATAACTCTTTCCTCGAATTTATTTGGAAATCAGTTTTTCAATTGTATTCTGTCAACTTCCATAATCATGAATTTGTCTGTTTGCTGGTTCATCTTAAATTTCTTTTGTAATTTTGGTGCTTTTTTTTTTTTGAGCTTGGTATGGAAACTGTTGAGGACTGTAAAATGATTACCTGCAGAACTCTTTTTACAGTAGTAGCAGGCCTACTTAAAGTAGCATTTTTTCTTTGGATTCTTTTTATAATTTTAGAATAGTTTTTGAAGTTAAAAAACATTATAGAGCATCGATTGATACAGCCACCTGTTAGTTTTTTTTTTGCTAAGCCTAAATATTTTCCTCAAAAAATATGCTTTTGGAATTTTCTTGTTATCTCTTCTGTTTTTTTTTTTTTTAAATTTTGTATGAAACTAGAGAATTACAGAAATTACTCACTTAGGAGATGGTTGTTTGGAAAGTTTTCTAGAGTGTGGCACCACAATAAATTGACTTGAATCTTGCATTATCTTTTTTTTTACAAAGTTTAAGTCGGTTAATGCAAGACTAAAAGCTAGTGAAGAAGCTAAAAGAAATGAAGCAGATATCAAACTAGCCCTCGCAATTCACCTCGGCAATCGTCAGTTTCTGACGTGATTGCTGAGGTAATCATTAACAGCATCAGCAAAAAATTGCAATAGAATTTGAAATTGAAAGATATTTTTTGATGTTAAATTTAAGGGATTGCAGATTATAATAAGGAAAATAATCAGAAGACAGAGAGTTCTACAAGTGAACAGTATGTGGGAAGAAGCTTGGTGAATAAAATTGTTTGTGAAATTTAGGGATCTATACTGTTAAAGAAAGAAAGCCTTGTGGTCCTTGATAAAGTCTTAAGTGAAGTTGTTACTTTTTAAAAATCATCAGAGCAATGTCTATGAAAATACTTAAAGAACAGTGAAAGCCTTGTAGTCCTTGATAAAGTCTTAAGTGAAGTTGTTACTTTTTAAAAATCATCAGAGCAATTTCTATGAAAATACTTATAGAACAGTGAAAGCCTTGTAATCCTTGATAAAGTCTTAAGTGAAGTTGTTACTTTTTAAAAATCATCAGAGCAATGTCTATGAAAATAGTTATAGAACAGTGAATACCTTGTAGTTCTTGATAAAGTCTTAAGTGAAGTTGTTACTTTTTAAAAATCATCAGAGCAATGTCTATGAAAATACTTACAGAACAGTGAAAGCCTTGTAGTTCTTGATAAAGTCTTAAGTGAAGTTGTTACTTTTTAAAAATCATCAGAGCAATGTCTATGAAAATACT
>JAUZNK010002902.1:0-11209 GCA_035046665.1 Euphysa ruthae | reverse complement strand
TGATTGAACCTCTTATAAGGAAAATAAATATAGACACAAATATATTGCAAATATATTTCTTTTAATATTTTAAACAAGATATAACCAGCATTAGGATTCAATCTTCTTTAGCAGCAAATTCATTAAGATTAAGGAAACGGATAAATATTAGGCACAGAAATACTCGAGTAATTACGCGCGTATTAGTTTGAAGCTACTGCGAAATAATAAGCAGTTTTGAAGGTTAACTATTACGCAACTTTTATTATAAATATTTCGCATACGTAATTGGTTAGGAAATAATTTTTAGCACAAAATGAAAGATGGTAGTTACAGCTACACAAAAACGTTGTGTAAAGTTGGCTCGTAAAGGCTAACTTTCTTGAATATGCGTAATAATTACCCTCCTTGACCATATTTGCAATTATAGAAATATTTATTTTATAATAATGTAAAGCGTTTGTTCATGATTCTCTAATTTTCAAAAGTTTTGTTTCATGTTCTCATAATGTATCTTAATTGCCATTCCACGCTCCCTTTTTCACTACTTAGATAATCCTTTACCCCATCCATCATTTCCTTCCATCTTCTCTGTACCTTGATCCTCGTACTTTTGGGATTGTCTGAAAAATGGAATCATCAGCTTAATTGGCTCTCCATAAATTTTTCTATTTATTCCAATTATTCAAGGGAGGCACTTTTTAAAGAATTACTCATTTTGCATAGTGGTATATAACAAATCTTAGTTCAAAATGCATCTAATTTTTTGATATTATTTCTCGTATTTATATGGATATTTTGAAATTTAAAGGGGTGCTTATTTTTGGTTGACGCTTAATAGATATTCTTTCCGCATAGAGAATAAAACTGCTTACTTAGCAATCCCAAACGAAACTTGTTGTAATAGGTTCCTATCTCAAGATAGATAGACTTGTTCTCAATAAGAAAATAACATTCAAACATATTTCCATAAGGTTTCTCCATACATTGGATTTTATGCCAAGGGAAACAACATCACAGTATAATAATTCTTTAAATTGTATTATAAAATTATAACAAATGCTGTATTATAACAAACCTAAAGTGTAAATCTCGCTCTTTAAAACGAATGATTTGAACTAACTGCGTACATGCTCCTTTTTTTTCTCGTGCTTTCATTAAATTTCTCATCCAAGTTCTTTTTTTCTTTTGGCCAAATTTTTTTAACTTAAAATATGACATCACCATTTCTAGATCCTCATCATGTTTGTCCATTTTAATAATTTTCAAGTAATCAGTGTGAACATGATTCAAATTCTCATAAGAATTATTAATAACTCTCATGAGAATTAATAATTCTCACGTATATGTTCTCATGTGAACCACGCTTTAGGGTATAAATTTTTCATAACAATATTTTTATTTTGAGGTTTGTAAATAACAGTGGTTGAAAAAAAAATTATTTTAAAATCATGTAAAAATATTTCAGTTTTTTGAGTTCTTAAATTATTATTTTAAAATCAGCTTTTTCCTAACAATGATTATTAACAGAATAAATAAATGACGATGCAATGAATTAATTGAATGGTATTAACTGGCAAACAAAACATTTCATTTGAAACTAACTTGTGATATCAGTTTGGGATCCCTTTAAATTAAATAATTTTTTTTTAGAATAACAGTAAATGAAGAAGGTTGTGCTAGAATATTAAATCATAAAAACTGTCGTACCAACCTTCTGATTTATGTCACTGCTCTGGGCTCTACTGTGATGGAATGTCGTCAAAACATGGCTTTTACTCTTGCTCAGTTGTTTAATTTGGAGAGTGGTCAGATAAATATTCTATCATTAAAGCAGTCAAGAGACATGGTAAATTATTCAATGTTTTAAAAATTCTTGTTTGCTATAAATTATATAAATACTTGTTATTGTCATAAATCTTTAGACCCCTGACATGGTTTTATGAATATTTGACACCTTTTTTTTCTCAACAAAATTCAAAACTTCTATGATAACTTTTATGTTAGTTCTAAACTAGTTCTAAACCAGAATTTAAAAAGTATAAATGTATCATTTACATTCATACTATGCAAAATATGGACACTGGTAAATTTCCAGAGGAATTCAAAGAAGCGAAATTAGAAACTGTCTTTTGTTGTTCACTGGTAGAACAAATATTATATTTTTCTAGTGTTGCTTGTTGAGGTTAAGTCCAATGTTGATGTACAAAGTAAGCTGTAATACTATTGCAAAGCTTTGTCTTATTGTTGAGTATTAAAATTAGTTATTTGTAGATAAATCTGATTAACTTTAACCATTGTATTCTGTTTTGTGTCAATTTTATTAGAAAGAGCACAAAGTTATAGTTTGCAAATATTTTGAAAAGTTTCATATATAGGTTGTTTGTTTATATATATATTTGTTTAGTATATATTTTTGTGATAAGATAATTTTTAACTTGTCATAAATTGCATAATTCTTTCACCATCTTTTGTGTAGCATTGGTTTTTTTTTATAACGTGGCTTCAAATAATAATGAAGTTTCTTAGATATCTGCAGGCTTTTATGAAAATTAAAGGGCCTGCAGGGATTTTATTTTTGCAATATTAGAGTACTTTTTTTGACAACAATGTTAAAAGTAAATTTGAAAGAGTGAACTTTATTTCTATTCTTTGCGATGGTTCTACTGATAAGAGTGTTACAGCAGTTTTTATTTGGATTAAAGATGCAACTGCAAATAATTTTAAGCATAACCTTGAATATCTCCTTGACAAACTATTATTTTTGTCATCAGATGCAGCTTCTGTTAATTGTGGCAGAAACTCTGATCTCATTAAAAAATATCAGGAAGATAACGAATGGGTGTCCTTTAACAATATTATGCAATACTGAAAGATCAATACAAAATATTTGGTGCTAGCGTTAAACCTTTGAAATCTCACGGTACACGACTATTAAAATCAAGGCCATGGAAAGGCTACTCGAAAAATTTGACTTATTTTGCAAGCATTTACATTACAAAACGTATTGGAAACCACAAAAGTGAATATCGATAAAGCTATGCTTAAAGGGAAGTTTGATAAGCTCACTGATGCAAAAGTTTAATGCGTAGTGCGGTTGGTATTGGTATTTTAGCTGTAGTTAAGTTTATGTTTATGTTGTTGGTGCAGTAGATCAAAGTTCAATACGGTGAACCTATTTATCAGGGACAAAGAATTAATTACTATATGAGGGAAAAAAACTTTATCAGCCATAATATAAAGACCATGGTTGAAAACATTGTCAATTGTTTTGATTAGTGCTATAGTAATCTTTATGTTAAGGATAGCAAAGCTGTTGTTAAAGTTGAATCAAATGCAGGTGACCGTATCATAGTTGATGTATGTTGACTTCTAAACTCTAACTTATGACCAAATGTTACCGAATCATCAAATATCAAATATGATTTCTGTTTTCAATTATCTGCAGTAAAATTGATTTGTAACATATTCTGCAATGAAAATTTTCAGCACAAAAACTGATGTAAAGTCTAAATTAAAGAAAATGGAAATTATATAAAATATGAAATAACAGTAGAAAGCAGAAAATTTTTTGATATTGGTGAAATTTCTCCTTATTATGAAAATTTGTCAGATACGCACTAAATTTTTAAAATTATTTAAAAATACTTTTAAAACCACATCTGTGTTTAAATTTAAAATTTGAAATTCTTGAAAATTAAATTTTAATATTGGTTAATATTTTTAATTTGGCAGAAATTTCTTAAATTGATGCAAAGGTTGAAAAAACAACCACTCAATTGGACTCCAGTGAAAATTTCGACAGCCACGTTAAATGCTCTGATATCAAAATCAAAGAGAGTTGTAGCTGGAAATCCAGAATGGATTTTCACTTCATTGAACAGTCTGACATAAATAGGACCAGATTTGTTTGGAAGTAAAGCAAACACACACACTAATGACACGCCCATCAGCTCTTGTGTGAATGCTATAAAGCTGAAAGAAAATTTCTAGTCACACTTTAAATGTTCCGTCACAGAACCAGTCATTGGAAATACAGCCTTTCTAACCCATTGTCTGTAGCATAAATCAAGATTCAGTTGACATCTCCAATTCCACTATCATAGAGAAAGAACCTTTGCTGATTTAGGGTTTGCCAAAATTTTTCTGGCAGCAGAGGAATAGCGGCCCTGTCTGTCTGATTTACAGGCTGGCCATTCCCTTTTCTTTAGTGTTGGATTATTCTTTTTAAATGTTGAAACCTATTGAATTTTAAAATTAACAAAAAATTAATAAAGTAATAATAAAAGAAACTAAAATATATCAAACATTATTTACAAGATGTCACATGTTTAATTTCATACATTTAGTTTTGACAAAAATCAGTTAGGTATTGTCAAATTTTTTCGAGAGAAAATAAGTACACGGGAAATGTGTCAAAAAAAGATGAATCGAAAAAATCGAATAAGTTTTGTCCAGATGAAGATGAGAATAAAAACACAAATTTCAGAAAAAATAACAAATCATGAAATATAATAAATAAATAATACGCACAAAAATTAAATATGTTTAGGAAAAACAAAGTCTTTTTCTTCTCTTTTCACATTCAAAAGAGCGAATGTCATTTTCCAGGAACTTTTGAAAGATATCAATGTCGCCATTGCAGATTATTTTTTAAGTTCTTTTTTGTAATCTTAAGCCATGCTTCTGCAATGTTCCCAGCCAAATGTCAAATTTGAAATGATTAAAATAAAATGACTTTCTTCTATTCTGCTATATGGAAAAACCCTGATTGCCTGTTTTTTTTTTTGTTCTTTTTATCTGGACATTTTCTCACAACACGGCGATGTAACTTTCTCATTTGTTTTCTATTTCTTCCCGCTTTTTCAGAAAAAATTTTTTTTTTGGATTGTCTGCTGCTGATTGTCTAGGTTTTTCTGTCTGATTATTTTCTTGCATTAAAACAAAGACGTGTGCTCATTTCATTTTTTTGTGTAAAAGACTTGTCTACAAAAACAAATTTTAACAAGTATAACCTAAGGACATTTTGCAAAATTCTATCTGAGCACGTAACATTTTGTTTTAAATAATGAAGAAAACTAGTCAGAAGGTTAGAAGAAATATCATGAGGTTTCAAACAGTGTTTTGTTCTTGGTATTTCTTTTGCATCTCTAACGGGAGAAGTCAGAAAAACCAAATGACCAAAACAAGAAAAATTGATTTTTAATCGGAGGGTTTTTCTTGGGGATATTTTTCCTTGGAGGTTTTTTTCCTGGGGGAATTTTTCCAGGCGGCATATTTCCGAGTGGATTTTTTCTTCAGGGCTTAATTCTGGGGGCTTTTTCAGGTTACCAAAAAAGACACTATTTAAATAAATTTATATTCGATATCGATATTTCGAGCTTATATTTAGTTAAAATGATTATTTATTTCAATATTTTTAGAATGATTATTTTTCTATGGTACTAAAATCTTTTGTTCAGTTCCTAGAGGTTAAAATACAACAATGTTTTTGAATATCTGTTAACATCATAAGCTGCATTGTGTTGCCGCACTACATTGCTACACTATATACGCAAGGGTGCTTTCCACACATTTTTGTAAGGACAATATTAAAAATGGTTTGATTATTTTGTAATATCGGTGAAATAAAACGGTGATTTTTGGAAGCAAGAAAATAGATAAAGAAGGCTTAAACACCCTGCTACAGGCAATCTCAGGATTGAACTGTGGTGCCCTGTGGTGGGAAGGGAAGGGGGAAGGAAAAAGGGAGAGGAGAAGAAGGGGAAGAAAGAGGAAAGGAAGGGTGAGGAATAAAGGTGGATGAAGAAGGGAATCGAATCGATCAAATGACATAAAAAAAAAAACCTTATATTCTGAATAGGTTGAACAACTCGTCAATTTACTATCTTCCCCAAATATAGAAGAAAAAAAAGGATCTTGTTATGCGTTGGGTACATTAGCATCAAAAAAACAAGGAAATCAATTTATTTTGGATCATAAGAGCAAAGAATCAATGTTGTTGGGTATGGCAGCTATATTGAAAGATGGAGAAGAAGATGTGATTTCATTTGCATTATTGTAAGTATGCATTATAAAGTTTGATGTTACGGATTTTGATTTTTACACAAAATTTGTTGTGTAAATTTATTTACATATTTTAAATGGGTAGGTCAATTAAGGAGCATTTATGTATTGCTAATGATATATTCAAGCATTCTAGGGTTAAATTGATTTTTCAAATTCTGTTAGAATTTGTCACATTTCATGCTGTTTAAAATTTAAATAAAGTGACCCTATTTATTTCATAAATATTCCTATTGTGCTACGATATTTTGGTTTTACTGTGTAACTCTTTGATAGTCTCCTTGGAAATTTAAATCTTTGTTAGGTTACTGATATTTTAAACAGCTATCCAAATCTAGATTGAAAGTTAGTAGTTAGTTTTCAAACTTGTATTTTTATTTTTAGAAAACAGTTTTAATGAAACTTTATCAATTGTTAATGTCTGACCTTAGTATAGTTATTTACTTCTTAAGCTAAGAACATTTATGCATGTTTTATAACGCTTTTTTATAAACTCCTATGATGGTTTACAGAAAATATTTATTACTAGCAGAATATTTCTAATTTTGAAATATTTAGTCAGAAAGACTTAGGATTAGTGAGTTTTAAATTATAGTTTCTTCAAATCGATGGTGTCTTCCAAGAAGGGATGTATTTTGTTGAGGGATAGCAAGCAGTTAAAAAAATCTCTTCAGGTATGCATTCATCAGGCTTTATTGTAAAGTTATAGTGTTTAGAATCTGAATAGATTAAGTCTTTACATAAAATTAAGATTTAGTCTTTACATAAAATTAAGTGTTGCGTGGAGGTTATTTCATTGTTTAATTCTTCTATCAATCAAGTCAGATTTATAAATAAGAAATGCGCATATATTAATAAACTAGGTTAAAATACCTAAAATGCCACATTGCTTTGTCTTAAATCCGAATTTGATTTTATAATTTTATAAAATTCTTGGTATTGCTCATAAATAAAATATTCCCCTTGAAAGTCTAATAAGCCATTAAGCTAATAAATTTTCTAGCAATCTACAAAAAAAAAAAATAAATTTTTAAATTTAAAAATGAAGTAATTGGTCAGTTTTTAAACTTACCTACAGGACTGAGATTGTTTCTCGAATCCACTAATTAATTGAAAATTTGCATCAGTATGTATGTATATGTGTGAGAATGTGTGCATGCGTGTGTGTGTATGAATGGTTGTATGTGTGCATATATCCATGTATGTCTGTGTGTATATATATATATATATTTGTATATTTATCAGCAAAAAAAATATTTTACTCAATAGGATATTTTTTTTTTCAGGAGATTAGTAAAAGTGGATTATTTTGTACAAAGCATGCGAAAGAATTAAAATTTGTTCTAACAATGATTGAAGACCTACCAAAACCATCTCCTGTTAATGTCAGAGGTCAGTATTGATGAGAGAGTTGTTTGAAATTTGTTTTTAATTTTTAATTAATTTTTATTTTAAAATTATCTGAAGATCTAATTTTGGGTGATTTAATAATGCAGGGTAGTTTGTGTCTTGGTTCCCAACTTTGTGATGTACATATAAAAAAAAAATAAAAGATAATAATGAAAATGCTTTCTTGCGCATTACTGTAGACTTAATATTGATATGGAGATAGTTTATTATGATTTTTGAGTGATTTTTTATTGAAGGATATATACGTCAGAAACTATTAAGGTGTTAATAACCAATTTTTAATTTAATTTTAGTTATTTCAGCCACCTCAGTTATTATTCAGTGGAAAGAGTTCATCCCCAGGAACAAGCTTGATATATTCTATCATATTTATTCAGGTATGGTGGTTTATTTGAACTTTTTTAGCTAACAGATTGTTTGGTAAAATAGTTTGTTTCCTCAACTATATTTGACCTGCAAGTGAGTATTATAACAAACACAAACTTACAACTATGAATACAAAAATTCCATTTATAGATTCATGCTTGTGAATTACGTGATAAATATTTGAATAAATATACTGCGAGAGCACTTTTATAGTGTGCCCAACTATAACATGACCAATTTTGTCTCAAGTTATTAATATTGTCAGTTTACAGCAGAGCGGATCAGTTTTTTCAGCGTTCAGATAAGTTTCAACTTGTTGGTGCAACAAAGTGGTATTCCAAGAAATTTAATTTAAGCAATGATATGCCCTGCTTGCAATTTTTCTTGAAAAATGTTATAAATCATTCCAAAAGCAAAAATTGAATGTTGAGAAATCATTTTTTCAAAATAATTCCAGGCTTTGTTTTTTTTTTTCTTGTAAATCATTATCATCACACTTTTGTTGCCATTAATGTTTGTTAATTTCTACTTTTTCAGCATATATCATTATAAATTAATTTTAATTTATAAAACTTAAGTGTAATGTGTAGCAAACACGATTAATAATTTGATGAAGTGGTCCAGCATTGGTTTTACATCTGGATGCCCTTTCTAACTCCACTACTTACAGTAATATAGGAACTATATCATTTTATCTTGGACTAAGAAAATTTCCACCTAAGGCTAGCTAGCAACTTTCCCTTACTTAAGTCAATTTTGCAAGTCAGATTTAAACTTTTATTTTTCATGCTTTGTGGAAATTATGTTTATCCTAATTATTTTAGACAATACACTCTAAAGTACTTCATCTTTTTATGATAAGGTTAAAATCCATAAGGCTAAATTTTTGTGGGAAATAATTGTACTTCGTTGGTAAAGTGTAAACAACGTGTTATTTCCATTAACTCGTTTAACCCTACACAAGTTCATCCTAATATTTGTGCACTAAATAACCAATCCTGAACATGTTTTTAAAATATAAATACTCATATATTAGAGGACAAAGTACCAGGAGAAATTTAATGAAGTTACTTAAATTGAAAGATTTTTCTTTCACCTTTTGTTTGGAGATCACCTATGATGGGCTATGCTATATGCAAGGATATTACAGCAATTTTTGTATAGTTGGTTTGTATATCAGTTTCAATTGTTCTCTTTGCTTTTAAAATAACTTGTACCTCTAGAAAACATAGAGTTTGATATGTTTCACCATGAGCATCGTAATATAGTTCCGCTTTTTTTTAAGTATAATTAATATTACTTTCCAAATTATTTAAACATAATATGAAGTTTGCGAAATTTAAAGAATTGGGCCATAATAAAAACCCATCGTCAATATATTGTTTGAAAACTTTTTTTATAGTTTCGATCTCGTTGTTTCATTTCTTCTTTATAACCAATTGTTAAACAAACATAATGGGGCGCACACTTTATTCCCATGGCATGGCCTTCAGTTTGGTTGTAATACTTTTGTTCAAAAATAAAATTGTTATTTTTCAAAGGATTTAAGGATTTAAAAGCTACCATTAAGGCTTAATGAGTTGCTTACAGTTATATAACATCGAAGATTTTCATTTGCACATTTTGATCTAGTTTTTTCTGAAGGTATGTGCGAAAAAATATTTTTCAGTGCTATATTTTTTATTAGTTTGCTATCTGCATTGAGTTGTTTGAGAATCATTGCGTGATTTAATTTGTATCATTTTGAAGGCATGTTAAAATATTCGTGATCAAATTTGTATTCATAAAAAGCACTTTAATGAGTAAAATAAGCCATTACCACTTAGGGAATTTTTGATATCTTGACTCTTTGTTTGTGGCAAGATAAGGATTGATCCAATACAGATTTTGAATAATAAAAACAGGTGCTTCCAATATGTTTTTTTTAGTAGATCCATTAATATTTCTCCAATATATTCCCTTTTATCAAGAAAATGGCCCTTTTGTCTGCATTGTAGTAGACAACCCTTTTTTCTGCATTATGGTAGACAACCCTTATGTATTATTTTTTTATACGTATTTTTAACAAGAAGTCAAAAAACCGTGTCAGACATGTCTGGATCATTTTTGATTGGTTTAGATGATGTCGAAGTCTACAAAACAGCAAACCAGACTCAGTTTGAACTGCACCCTCTAAAACCAAATTCACAATATATCTTTTATATAAAGTATTCTTGTGAAGGAGCAACCAGTCGTCAAAGTGAATCTGCTATTATAAAAACTCCAGAGTCAGGTGAGTAAGTTAATGTATTTCAAATGTGTCAATTTTTTTCTAATTTTTATTTTAAAATTAATTTAAAAAATGAAAATAAAGTATAAAGAATTATTATATAGTCATGGTGAATTACGCATGTATAAATAATATTCTAGCATATGTGATCTTTCCCTCATTCCTTATTCCTTCCATCTTGCCTTTAGTTATTTGTTAGTACGAAATTTAAAATATTTTAGGCTAGTTAATTAGGGTTGTGGTAGAAAAAATGAAGTAGTTGTGAAAGGTCTATTTTTTGCTGTTAAACCCATAGTAGCATAAAAATTTATTAAAGTAATACTTAGTACTGTCTAACAAGTGTTTTGGTGTTGATGTTTCCCATATTGAGGACTGGTAGCAGTAATTTAAATGGATTAGGTACTTATTTCATTGTCATTAGCAAAGTCATCATCATGTTTCTCTTGAATGCTTTGCATCTCTTAAGTGAATTATTGTAAAAAAAATTTATTAAAATTTTTTTGATTACTCATTATGTATTAAACATATTGGTTGATGTTAACACTTGAATTTAAAATAAAATCCTTTAAAAACCTAGCTAGTAACAAAAGAATTTTTTTCATTATGTATTTTAAATGCGCATTAAATTGTACAATAAAAATTGTTTTCGTACTTAATTTGAATTTTTTATTTTATTTTATTTTAGCTCCAAGTCCTCCGACATACCTTATCGTTGTCTCACACACTACATCACAGATAAAGGTATACTGGGATGAACCCTTAGAACCAAATGGTGTTCTAAGAGGATATGAATTAAGTGTCAAAGGTATGGTTAAAGTATTGATTATTTATCATTTTATTATAAATATAAATATCTAACAATGGCCAATAGTTTTTTTTTAATGCTCTTATACAATATAATTCTTTACGCCTTCTTTACGTATTGATTGAACACCCTGGAAAGTGCGTAAGAGTTTTTAAAAGAGTATTGAGATAAACAAATAGACTTTGATGAAAGATTAAAAACCAATTTTCTCATTGGAATATTGGTTTTACCTATAAATACAAAAGAGGATAAAATATAAGAATGTTACAACATCTCCCCTACTTGTGGGGGAGGGGGGGGGGGGGGGGGGAAGA
>JAUZNK010002901.1:0-11210 GCA_035046665.1 Euphysa ruthae | reverse complement strand
TATATATATATCAATTCATTTGTAGCTTAAAGTTAACCTTTGTGTTCTTGGAAGAGTTTCATAATATTTTTATGGTTCGATAATTCTGTTGTTTGAAAATTCTTTTTTCAAATAAACAAATTTTTTTCTGAGATTATTTTAATATACAGGTTTAAATGGCCATAATTTTATCTCCATTGTTTTGTAGTATGTATATAACCATGTTAATTTTTGTGGCATTTTTTGTGGCTGTGTCATATTTATATTTAATCAAAAATACTGATGACTCGACTGCGAAGTAATATAAAATGAACTCAAAGTAATCTTTCAAAAACATCACTGTATAAAAGAAGTTTTGTTTTTAATGCACTTATAAAACTATACGAGGAAAATCAGATTTGAAACTATTGAAAATAAAAATACTTCTCTTAGTTTATCTAGATTTAATTTTTCAATTTTTTTTATTAACTATTGTGTTGTCCACATTGATATAATCTTCATGATTATTCAAATACATCTCATGACTGCCTGCTACATTCAATCCATTAAATTAGGGTTGGCATAGGCATAGGTCAGCCAGCTTTATGTGCAAAAGATAATGTTTATTTTTATTAACAGGAAAAAATAGATTTCTGAATATATGACAGTCTTCTTCCCCTTAATAGCAGAGCTTTTTTTACTTCATTGTTAAAAAGAATTAACCAAAATGCGATGCAAAAAGTTTATCATAAACAAAAAACTTCTTTAAGTAGCGTTCTTAAAAATCTGCAAATTTTTTATAACTAAAAATATCTTTTGTCGTAATATTGGATATGCATTAAGTATGTGTATTTATAAAGTTAAGCTAAAACTAAGCAGTTAGGATGTTATAATAATTATTTGATATGCTTATATGCAGTTGTTTTATCAAATAATTCATCCCCTTCCTTTTTATACTAGTGTTTATGTAAGTTGATTTTTTGCGAAGCAAAGAGACTTAGTATTGTTTCGAAATAGAGATATAAATACATCTGGAAATGAATATTATTATTTTTCTTGATTTAGAAAATATGCTGTTGTTAGGGCCTCCAGAATAAGAAATTAAATTGGTCTCACCTTATGAGTTATTGTTTTTCTGATACTCTAAAGGTGATTTTTCTTGCTTAGAGTCTAAGTGAATTTCTTTGATGTAATGAGCCTAAATTACTTTTGTTGACCCATTCCAATTTACTGTTTGTTTACTTTTAAGAATAGGTTGAATTGAATCTTTTATCATAGAGCTGATGTATTGTTTTTCAGAACTTAATGCTTAATGCTGTAAATTTAAGATTATTGCTATTAATTCAATAGAAATACTAGTTTTGCTGCTTGAATAATTTGAATCCACATCTTTTTAATTGAGAATCTGTGCTGACATGCTATAAGTATACTAAATTACAATTATGCATGGGGAATTTTTCCATCTTCTTGCATACCCTCTTTGTGTTGATAACAATGCCAACACTAAAATGGTGTTGATTATTAAGTTTTTGGAAATATTCCTTAAATTTTGTAGCTGCGTTTTTTATTGTACAGTAATCAATAATTTTTTTTTAAACATAGAATTTCTTGAAAGCTGAGTCACGGACTGTGTCAACTGAGTGTCGTTCTTTAGCTATTGATGCTATTACAAATCTTGTGTATCCTTTTCAAACCTGCTTTTTCTATTTTCAATTTAAGTAATATCTTCTTCGCATTACAGAAAAAGAACTTCTAAAGCTGAGTGCTTTAAGTGCTGTCAAAAATAAACAACAATATATAGAACGACTGAGCAAAAACAGCATGAACATATAACTGCTTAAGTATTATTATTTTTACCAACTCAATGTTGGCGTCCAGGAAAGAATTGTAATTTTAATTTTTATACCTTTCTTTTAAAAATGAATAAACCAAAAGTGTATTTTACTGCTATCTGCTCTAATTATTAGTCCATGGGATTGGGGCCTTATGGGTATCAAATAGGGGACATTAAGTATTATACATCATTTTGAAGGTTTTAGAAAGTCTATACTGGGAGGGTCTGAGAGTGTCATTGGTAAAAGTTATTGCACTTCTTCATAGAGTCTCTATTTTCAGCAGAGTGAAATTTTGATAAAATCAGATATTACTATGAGGATATTTTTCTTCGTTTTAGTTTTCTGCTGTCTGCTCTAATTAGCAATTATCTTTTAAGGAAATTTCAAATGATGTTCAGTAAAAAAAATTTTTCGGGAAAACCTGCTTCAAAAATAGAAAATTCACTTGTTTGTGGAAGTTCCGTCATCTCTATATTTTTTTCTTTATGTTCACGAAGAGCTCATGTACGGTAACTTTGCTGCACAGATAACTTCTGGATCTCAGTTTGTACAAGTGGATACAGACAAGTTTATAATAAATAGGAAGACACCCAGGGCATGTATAGGCTTCTTTACAAAAGTAAATGCAGTTAAAATGTGGGAATTCAATGCGACCTACAAAGCAGCGCTGTAAACCTGTTTCTATAAACATCTTAATCATCAACCTCAGAAGTACAAGTACCCGATTTCAATCCTTCACCTATTATACAGGATGAAAATGCTGTCCAACATATATTAACCATCATAGAAGCTACCTTCATTGATCCCTTTTTTGTCACAGTTAATGTCAATCTCTACATGTGTTTTAGCAATTAAAAAAGTTTAAATTTTTGGACCATCGACATTGCAGTTTGAATTATTCTTATGAGCGGTGATATTTTCTACTATGTTTGAAAATACCATAAAAGAAGTGAAAATTATTAAATCAAATTTTTGTCTCAATTTTAGCAGAATCTTAAAAATTTAAAGTTAACACAATATATTTATAATATTAATTTATATTATTAATATATTTTTCTCTCGCTGAGCTTTCCAATATTGCGAATAGTTGTTTTTGATTTCCTTGACAAATGTTTTAAAAGAAAGTTAGATCCACCTTTAACTGAAATGGAACTTCAAGAAATTGCAGTTGTATGCTCAGCTAATGTTTACCCTATTAATATAGCTCCTCAACCAACTTCACCTACTCTCACACTCAAACAAAAAGAAGCATTATCCAGTTCTCAAGATGTAAGTTGTTTCAATTTCTTGATTTTTTGTTTTTTTTCTTTTTAACTAATTGATATAGCAACTGTATTGCGCTTTCATTTAACCTATACATATACATTGGCCTTTAATTATTTTTCCAGTCTTCAACTCACCAAGTTGAGCAGTTACACATTATTTATGCAAAGTGCTTTGAATTCTTTAATATTTTCTCCAATTTTTAAAGATTTTTTCAAAATCTATTCATCATTTTTATAAGGATTTTTGTTTTACTGAATGGCCACTTGTCAGAAATTTATATTAATTTATATTTTAAAATTTATTCTCAATACTTCCCTTTTAAATACTGGAATTTTTAAAAAATTATTTATAATTATTAGAAGACATTTAAGATCTAAAATTTACAATGATATAAATTTAATTAGCTAAATACTTAGAATACTATATAATCTTTTCACCTAACTTAGTTGACTTAGTTAGGAGCTTTTTATGCACTTTCGATCAAAACATAATAATATATAAATATTTAATTGAGTTAAGAGCAGTGGCTTGGTGCAAGAGAGTGCTTTTTTTTATTAATGGCTGGGAGGTTAGAATTAGAGTCCTCATCAGGGAGATAGTTGAGTAAGTTTATATTTATTTGTGGTGATATATATATATACTTAGTTCACCAGCTCAAATCTTTTCCTCTTTAATCAGTTATTGGGATGATATACTATTTTTAGTGAAATGACCAGTTTTTAGCGTGTTTCTAAAACTATGCAATTTTTTGATTGAGTTTGTTTTAGCAAAACTTGTTAGAAAAGTTTCCATGCAATCATGCGGTGACCTTTAATAATAAATATTTTTAATGTAGGTTGAAGCTGAAAAGTTAATTGCTAATGCAGTAGAGAGTATAAACACATTGATGTGCGAAATATCTTCACGTGACCCTTCTCCATTGGCCCTGCAAACTCTGCTTAAAGTAAGTATTGTCTGATTCTTGTCTTATTTGATTTATAGTTCTCAAAAGTAGTGTATAAAAGCTAAAAATGTTGTGTTTGCTAATATTTATTTCATTTTGTTCCTAAGAATTAAGAAGAACTAAGAATTAGATGAACTTTTAATGTATTGAACAATTTTTTTTCTATATTTTGATTAAAGTTTATCTTTTTTCTTAATTTGAATTTTAGCTGGACAATGTAAACTGTCTAAATTGTCATATATGGTTTGTTCTATAGGACCAAACAACTGCAATTTATTTAAGTTTTTATTTGTTTTTCCAATGAAAGCTAAATATGGTAAACCAAAAATATTACAGTAACATATTAACTTTTACGATTTTTGATTTACATAGATAATTGACTATCTTTGATTTAGATAGTATTTATTTATTCTTATCTGGATCTGCAGTTTTATGATTTAAAAATCAGTTCTTGAATCAAAATATTGCTTATTTTATTTTTTTATTGTAATGCTGAACTCTTCTCTTGCTGATAACAAGGATTTATTTGCAGAGGCTTTTTCACCTCAATGTTGTGAAGAATATTGTAAATTTTGGCAAAAAATCATGATGCTTTGTTACTGCTATTAAAGGAGATTTTCTCAAATCAACTTTGAATTATTTGTATTCACTTTCATGATCTTTGTAATTTAATCACTGAATAGATTAATTAATCAGGTTTTAAGAAGCTCCATTTTCTAATAACTAGTGGACACTTAAAGGAAGTTGAGTTAACTTTTGAGAAGAAGGTTTTATAGACCATAAGTACATCACTCATCTTGACCTTTTGGGTAGATTTCTCTGGAACAATTCACCCAAAAAGGTTCGCACGAAAAATCATTAATAAACAAACTGGACATTTAGTATGTTTTAAAATACTTACGTTAAATAATGCTTATTCTCTTGCGCCTTAGTTTTACAGAAAATAATATCTTCATTTTTTTTTTTAGTTATTAGAACCTTATATGATATCTGTACATAACTATGAACGGGAGCGTGTCATGCATACTATAAAGGAAATACTTTCCAACTACCTCAACATTGCTCCCTTTCAAGTAAGTACCATCATGAAAAATATTAATCATGAATTTTCAGTTGAAATTTGAAATTTGGAAGTTAAAAATAATGTATCAATTACAATTTTTTATTGTTTAAGGAGTTTTTAGCATAAAATAATTATAGAAAAATTTTAATATAATCATTTGCTTTATAATCAGTAATTGAATATTATTTATCGTAATGGCGGCATTTTTATATCAATTCAGATATTTTAATTAGTAATTCTGCCTGATTTAAAAAAAAAAAAAAATTGATTTCTTATTTCTTTGGAGACAAAGTGAGCATTTTTCTAGAAATTGTTTTTAAAATTGACCCCCTGACATAGCTTGCAAGAGAAGTTTTTTTTTATTTATAATTTTATATTATGAAATAAAACTATCAAAAGAATTATGGTCAATGAATTTTGGTAAACCAAACATTTTGGTGAGAGGATTGAAGCCTTAGAAAACTTTATTTTTTTTTTGCATTTGAAAACTATTTTATTAAGTAAAAAGTTGTACTATTATGTTTTTTTTTTTTTAGTTGATTTATAAATTTATATCAGGGATTTAATGCTTGGCTGTTTTGTCCTGTATATTGTTACATAATTTTAATTATCTTCTGTAGCATAAAGATTTAAGGTTCTTCGGTTACTACTATATATACTATATATAAAACTTATTTTAACAATATTTATTATCCTTTGATAAGGTATTTTATAATAAAAATTAATCTTTACTGCGTTTATATGTATGCATGTGCGTGTGAATGTGAGTATAAGTGAGTAACAAATGCAGATAAAAAAAATCTGACAACAAAATTTAATTGTACAATTACATTAGTTTTAAATGTTTCATTGGTATTAATATGCATCAAAGAAAGGATTGGAGTCAGTGGTTTATCGCAGAACAGACATGAAAATTTTTTGAAGATTTGCTGAAATCTGTGTCAGCCATTTTTATCAACTACTAAATTCTGTTTCATGATATATTTTTTTTTTTTTTTAGTAGATGTTAAATGTAATAAGAACTTAATTTCCGGGATGATAACTAAGATTTTTTTTGTTTTTAATTTTTTTAGAGTGAAATAAATTTCAGCACACTTGGTAACATATTGGGACGATTATTACCCCGTTGTACTGATCCTGTTGTTGCGGTTCGCCAAGATAGCATGAAATGTGTGCAAATACTTTTGACAATAAATGATAGATATGAAGGTAAGTTTCTCAGATGTAACACTTTCCAATAATACAGGTTTACTAATCTCGAATAGTTTTTAATGTTTAAATTTTGCTCAAGGTTGAAATTTTTCTGGTTTTATAGAGTAGACTTAAAGATTATTTCCACTAAAAGGTGAAGGTGAAAGGCCAACTGTATTGGAATTCTTGTATCTCAGCAATAGATCCTTGAGGATAGAAATTTAATTGTTTTCTTGATATTTATTTATAAAAAAGTGTTAAACAATATTTTTTAAGCTACATAGTGGAAATTAATACGATTTAAAAATTATTAAATTCAAGTTCCTAATATTTTTTCTCTGGGATTCAAACTAGGTACCTGAAATTTTTCTTGCTGTGCAAGACAAGTAAACTTCTGTGTAACAGCTTCTATTCTTTTATTTCTAATTAAATCTATTGCATTACGTTGAAATTTTTGGAATGTTAATCGATTGCAACTAATATTTTTAGGTGTTCCTGCAAATATAAATGATGAACGTATTCAAGCTTTAACACAACTCCGCGAAAACCTTTTGCGTGATGATCCTGCTGTACTTTTTACAGTTGTCACTGAACTGTCTATGGTACGACCTTTCTATTTTACATGCTTTTAATCTACAAAAACCTTACAGCCTTATAATACTTCACAGTATTGAAATTATTTTAAAACTTTAACTAAGTTAAATTAGAATGCTTTCTTTTTTTTTTAATTTTTTTTTTTATTTTTGGATTGAAAATGTATATTTTATTTACAACATACTTTTATTTAAATTAATATTTAATTACTTTGAGATTTAATTTTGCTGATATTTAGTCTGAAGGATTTTTTTGGAAATATAATTTTTTGGATTTTACCAAAATATTGTGAACCTTTAAAAAGATTCTGTTAATATTCATTCTTTCAAAATAATTAATAATTAGTCCAGTTTTATCTTGTGATGGCATTATAAGTATTTGATTTTTAAATTATAAACAAGAAAACTGCAAAATAACTACTCAAATTATTGCACTGTCTTTTTTTGTTTGAATGGTTTTCTTTTAGGTCATAAGTAAGAAAATACCAGATGAACAAGTCAAGACTTTTGTATTTTCACTTATTGATGGGCTGAGAGATGTTCACAGTCAAAGTTCAAGCGGTGCATGTGCTATATTGAATTGTCTAATGAAGTTTAGAGGGGGTGAAATCAATAAAGAGGTAGTCATTTTGCAGCTAAGGTTTTGTGTTTTAAATTTAATTTGGCTTTTTTAATACCAAAATATGATTGGAGCTAATTATTTATAGGTTGATCGATCAAACCATACCAAACATGGCGAGGTCTAAATATTCTGTGCATTTCTTGTTCAAAACAGTTTGCTACTTAGTGTTACCCTGATTTGCTTTTTAGAATTGCGTTTGGAAAATTTTTTGGCTAAAATGATATTTTATTTATAAAACATCAAAAGTTTGACAGAAAATTTTTATATAAATAGAAATGATCTTAGATCGCCTTCATATGTTGAAATGTTGACTTGGAGAATGTATAAATTATAGAATATTCTTTTTCACTAAGTGAATTTGTATTTTATTTTATTTTATTTCTTCATTAATTAAGAAAACACCATCGGGTAACCCTTTTTTGTTCTCTTATGTAATTTTGGGTAAAGTTATAGCTTTCATGATTAATGCGTCTTTTAGTCCATCCATGTGCCAATTATTTTCCAAAATTGTTTATTATTTTTGGATCCATAGATAATCCTTTCAGGATCCTATGAATTTCCTTATGACTGATTTTTTTTATGTTTGTTTCACATATGAAATTTCAAATATGAAAGTTGAAGGACTTTTGATAAAATATTTGCCCCATAAGGCAATGTTGAAAGTTCTCTGTTCCTGATATCATACCCCAGAAAAGATGAAATTTTTTTATTTTTATTGAGACATTATTTCTTTATTTTCTTAAAAAATTTATTGTATAATGTTGTCAAAAACATTTCTAATAAGTTTTATCATTTTGAAGAATTTTGCAAGCTCTGAGGAAAAAAAGGGGACAGTTTTGGTCATTAAATCACTTTTTAAAATTTTTCTCAAAAAAATATGTCCTGATTCTAACAAAACATTAAAAAAAAAGTAATACAACCTTGAAAATTGATTTAAATTAAGTTCATTTTTCTTCAAAGTCATTCCTTTTTGTAAAGGGTATATTATTTAAAGATTTTTTGCGTATGATGAATATATTTGATTAAACGGTAGATATTATAAGCAACTTCCACCCTATGAAGGTCAATTTTGAATTTTTGATCAAAACTCATTTGTTCGATTTAACATTTATCATTTAGTCTCGATTTTAAACTTTTGATAAGTTACTTCAGAGGATTATCAGAGTGTAGGATTATTTGGGTATTTTGTTTGACAAAAAACTTTCTATTAATCTGCACCTGTATCTGGTCAAAATATTTTTTGCTTATCTCATGGTAATAAAATATTCATTAATCAATTAATGTCAGTGATCTCTGATGTATATTTTGGTTTGTCTGCTTTTTGATTTTTTGGGCTCAATGCTTTTAAGCTTATCACATTAAGTCAAGTATTTATCCTTGTAAAAAAACTTAAGCTATGTGCTTAAAACAGGGGTAATATTTTAATATATTGATTTTGGATACCAGTGTTTTTTTCTCTAAAATCAGCATTATAGATTACCATTGTCAGTTGTTTTTATTTTTTTAAATTTTATAAAAAAGTTGTGTTTTTATTTTCAAGGTCCCAGCTATTATCCAAGCAATTGTAAATAATTTAAGTGTTGTGAACTTTGCACAGACAAATACGGGATCATTAGTAGCAATGAGAACGCTTGCAACTCACCATCTCATACAAGTTCTTCAAGGTTTTCTTGAGTTTCCAGTTCCATTTAATAGGTATGTACTTTTTTTATCTATAATCAAGTTATTTATTAACTTCTACTGAGCCCAAATAGCCCTTTCTTTCAACCCTCTGATTTTGAGTCAGTATTCTACAGTGCCGAGATCGTTGCCCAGCTTACTTTTGTTTTAGGTCGGAAAAATTCTTTTTACCCCATTTTACTTTTAACTAAAATGCACTTGAAATGAAAAAGTCTATTTCAACCAGGCTTATGTGCGAAAGATATTGTTAAGTTATGTCGGCAGGAGAAAATAAAGTGTTTTTGAGTACGAAAAAAAAATTATTTTTGGAAATTTGCTTTAGATTTTGTATTACAAACTCATAACCTATCAAGCACCATCACGCAAACTCTTCTCAGTGCACAGACAGAGGTGCACTATTGCATTTATTTGTTGAATTTTTCATACAGTACAGAAGAAGTGAACTGCAAACTGTTTTTATATAATTAAATTGGAGAAAAAATCATACTTTGCTACGTTACTCTTACTACGTTATATTTATTTGATACTACATATATTTATGGGTTTTTAAGAGTAATTAAAAACAAGAAAGTTTGTGGTAAATGACTTTTTTTAAACCATATGAAATAAACCTGTACATCAAAATAACACCAATATAACAGGCTATTAGAGAATCTACAAAAATATATATATTTTTCCACAATAAAATTCAAAATGGTGGATTTTAATGTTTTTTTTATATATTTTTTTTTTAATTCAAAGATAATACTTCTAGAATGTGAAGTAAGAAATACCAAAAGTTTAGTATCAAAAGAAAAGTTGCTCACATGAATGTGAGAAAGGTTTTTGCAAAAATTTGGTGATCATAGATATCATAGTTCAGAAATAACAGATCAAAGCGTAATAGAAGATTTTACTGCAAATTTGCGGTAATCTGTGGATGACATTCAAAAATCTGCAGATTATAATGGAAGATGTCGAGAGATAACAATTGTATAAAGTAGTATCCTTTACAAATATAAAAAGCATAAATTACTTATTAATTTTACAGTGGTAATCTAATGAATGCCACATAGAAAAACAGTTTTTATCCTTTGTGCAGTCAAAGTATTGATTGCATTGTGGGGTCGAACAGTAACTGTAAACTTTCAGTTCCTTCTTGTCAATTTGGTAACAAAACTTACAGTTTCTTTTTTTATCTGAAAAAGTGGATAGATGATTAGTTGTGAAATCACTAATGGGCTTAAAAGCTTGGTACACTGGTATCCATGATATTTTGGATTATCTCTTCTCTGAAATCTAGTAGCGAGTAGTCTTTGGAACTTTTCAAGATTTCAACATGTGTGTTATTCGTGTGGTATTGTTGAAACAATATAAAGGCGTTGACTGTGGAAATGTCAATCATATGAAAGAAAAGAGTTTTCCACCATCTAATGCATTTGCGTAGAATATTGTATTTTACCAATATCTGATCAGATTTATCTTCGGCATTCATGTATACATTGTATCTTTCCACAACAAATGGTTTCTTTATAACAAACATTTCCTATTTCTGGTTTACTTTGACTTTGCGGTTCACTTCAACAAAGTCATTAGCATTTTTAATGGTTGAGAGCGTTGTGACGACTTTATTATCTATCCATTGCAACTCAAGACAATTACCCTCACGTCTCCATCTTATTTCACCTTGTTCTTTTTTTTTTTACCCACACCTTTCTATTTTTCAAAGTCACAGGGAATCCCTTTCTGCTCTCTTAATGGTACTGAATGCTGGAGTTCCATTCACAAATAGATAATATAGCTGTTTTACTGAGGTGTAAAAATTATCAATGAATATATGGTATCCTTGATTCAAGAGTGGTTGCATCAACTTCATAACAACTTGATACCCAAATCAGTGCTCATAGACCTCATTTTTTTTACCTGTGTATATGTTAAAGTCATAGGAGTAACCAATTTTACTGTCAGCTAATACCCACAGCTTCAAACCAAATTTAGCAGGCTTGTTCGCAATATATTGCCTAATCCCAGACCTATGTTTGGACATTACTAAACGCTCGTCAATAGCAACATTTTGTAA
>JAUZNK010002899.1:0-11211 GCA_035046665.1 Euphysa ruthae | reverse complement strand
TTATTAAATAAAATTCAATTATATATATATATATATATATATTTATATTATATTATGTTATATATATTTTTATATTGTTTAGATTTTATTTAATAAAGACTGGCAAATTATTATTGTTATTTTTAGACCTACCACTCAATCAGGACGTCCACTTAGCGGGTTTGTTCGACCAGGAACACAGGGAGGGAGACCAGGTACTATGGAACAAGCTTTAAAAACACCAAGAACTGCCTCTACTGCTAGGTAAGTGATGTCGGGTAATTTAAAATCTTTTTTAAGTCAGAGAATATCTTTTGGCCGATATTTTCATATGTTGAAATGGGATTTTTTAGGATCTAAATAAAACCTGAATAAGGTGATATTTTTTTGGTATTAAACCCAAATGAGACCATACTTTTTTTCAAAATCGTTATTTTAAAATTTTTATTGCAGCCTTCTATGCTGTATAAGCTCCCTTAAATTGCATACTCTTAACTTTTAAATTACACTCTTATCCTGTGTTATAAATTGTGTACTCTTATCCTCTCTTTTAAATTGCACACTCTTATTCTGTGACTTAAATTGCGCATTTTTATCCTTTCACTTAAACTGACACTAGACATTCATTCTTCCAAGCTAACTCTGTGCATCCATCTTATCATTCTAGTTCTTTCTAACTTATTTAAATATTTGTTTTTTTACCAGCTAGGTCTTGCTTATGCACCCAATACTTGTAACTACAAAAATACATAGAATCACTACCTAAACCTTCCTTAGAGATTTCACAAGGCGACTTGCCTAATTCTATTATTTCCTACATTACAACCACTGGCCGTCACTTTATTTTACCTAGGTTTATATGTAAACTTCATAAAGCCATATTAACTGTAGTAACTGAAAGTTATTAACATTACACCCAAATAATTTTTTTAGACCAGCAACAACTGCATCAGGGAGATTTGTGAGACTTGGAACGGTAACTAAAATTTTATGTGTGATAATGGTGTGTAATATTTCTCACAAGATTTCTCACTATCGAATGAATAAATACAGATCATTTTGATTGTCCCATTGGAGGAATTGAACCCCTAACCTTTTATTATACTCAGTAACTATACGTATTAATGGGGTGGGTGACCAAGTATTGTAATTATGTGCAACTTATATTCTATGTATGATAATGATCTTGTCTCTTGCTAAATAAACTACCTAATAAATTTAGAGAAATCAATTTGATTATCTTATAATAGGAATTGTGCCCACAACCTCTTATAAGGGTGTAGATATAAATAGATTTCTATACACTCATAGCAGCTGTGATGGATACCTATAACATAACATTACATAACATAAGTTCATCTCTTTTGTCAAATTTTGTAATGTTTTTAACGGGCTGTAAAGCAATTTACTGTTGTTTGTTTGACCATACCTCAATTGTAGTTGGCATAATCAGTCGTTGCAGTAGTTGTCTGACATACTTAATTTTCGTAATAGATATGTACGTGGAAGTATTTTGTAGAAAAATTTCTTGCACGATTAAGAAAAAAAAATTTTATGTTCGCGGCACACACCACTTGTTGCATCCTGCCTTGTAATCTAAATTTTTAGGACAATTTTTATGAACTTTTAAAAGGTTTGTATCAATTTTCCTGAGCTGTTCTGGAATTTGAGCAGTAATTTTAAAACTACTGTAATTTGATTTTCAAAAAGTGGGATTCCAATTTTAGGCTTTCACAAAAATTTAAATGGCTTTATTTAAAAAAAAAGAAAAAAAAGTGAAATTCAACTTGTTTTTTGAAAGAATTATTATGCACTGCTCAATTTCTCCTCCTGTTTCCATGGTTTAAAAATCCTTACCGGCAGTCATAGCCATTGCCATCCCCAGGTGAGAGGAATCCATCAACTTAAATAAAAGTATAAATTTTGTACAACTTACTAGGGCATTTTGAGGCATAATTGAAACAAGCTTTTTGGTATTTTCTGAAATTTAAAGATTAACTTCCTTTAAAAAATTGCATGACTATTTTACTTTCATGGAAGTTTTGCCAATAGAAATCAACAACAAATTCATGTATTTTTCAAAATGCTTTGATCATTTTATTTTTAACTGTAAATTGTTTCATTTCAATCCAGTTTGTACAAAGTTCTATTTTTGTCATTGATCCATTTTTTCTATTTTTCAGGCATCGATGGTATCCCAGCCTGATGGACCGTTCATCAACCTTTCAAAAATAAACTTCCAAAAATATGCTAAACAACCAAACCTTTCTAAGGTATCTTAAAATTTTTCTTTACAACCAAAGATTTTTATTTAATTATTATCTTAAGATATTATTTTATATTAATAATCAAGTAAATCATGTAACTTGTAACTTGATTATTCATTTAATCCACGAACGAGGGAGAGAAGAGTTTTGTACTCTTACATACTTTTTATTTTATATAATATTTTATAAAAATAATCAAATAACGTTTTTATAAGCTTGTAAAGAATTTTTGTTTCATTACAATATAACTTGATTATTTATTTAGTGCGTAAGTTTTTTTTTTTTTGAATATTTTTATAAAAAATACATTGTTACTTTGTTTGGTTTACATATAATTCAACACGATAAATAAATTCGACTGACGTCTTTAAATTTAAATTAACAACTTGTTATTGTTTTAAGAATTTTTTGTAATATATTTTTTTTATATAAAAAGTAATTTTCATCTCTCCCAACGATGGGGTCAAACACTTAATATTCGGTGCAAAGCCAACTTGGTACACTGGGTGTTGGGTGCGTATACGTTGGTAGTAAGTTCAAATGATTGATCTCTAAAGTGAGCTTTCAGCCCTGAGTGTTTTTGTGAATGGCGGGCTTCTTTGTGCCCTCCCTCGACCAATTCCAATTGGCCTCATCGAGCTTTATGCTTTTTTTCGGTATCCTCACCCATACTTCCTTTTTTATAGCATGGTATTTTCAAATTTCTTCTAACCGAATGAAACTCGTTTTGATTTATTATACCATCTTCAAGTGCCTTGCTAACTTGGTCTGCAATTAATTTGAGCTCTTTCTCTGCGACAACGCGGATCTGGTCGTGTTTTTGAGCTTTTATTCTTTGTCTAGTAGAGGCAAGCTTTTAGCCAGCACTCATGAAACCGCACCCGGCAACAATGAGCATTTTGATTGGAGCGAATGGTACTGCAATCATGGTCGCTAAGAGGCCCGTTCCAACGCCACCCAGAACCAGGCCTATCAAAGTAGCCCCAACATCAACATCGTCAATAATATTGACGACCCAAGTATGTTTGTTGACAAGATTTTCACGTGAGTCAATCTCGGCCTTTATCAGGTTCTTAAGTTTGGATACCATTGCCAATCAGAAGTCTGCCCCAGACTCGGGCATAGTATGAGTTTCGTTTAGTATAGAGTATAGTGAGGGTATCTATCTACTTTCTTCATGTTGATTTTATAAGGACAATTTCTTTAATATGGTTATTTAGCCCCATAAATACTACATAACCTCCACTCCTGTCCTTTGATCATCTCACCGGTCTTGGCATACTGATGTGGCTTTTTGGTATCTCTCCTCTTAAAACTGAGAGCCATCTTGGACGAAAATAGCAAACGTATTCCAACCACAGTAATTCTCTGGAGAGTTTGTCAATATTTCCCTGTCGTAGCCACTAGCTGAGCCATCCTTATTTTGAGAAATACCTCCATTCGTTGAAAGGGTTAAGTTTTTTTTCAGATCCTTGCTCGCTGGGTTCCCTTTTAGGTCCAGAAAAACTGAAAGATACATGCTCTCCTAGATCACTTTTAGGACCAGAAACACTGGAAGTCCAAGCTCACCGCTTTTCCAAGTCTTCTTTAGGCCCAATTAATTTAAATTTCTTTATAGTGCCATCGGCACTATAAAGAAATACCTGACCATGAGAGATAGTGATGACAAAACACAGCAAAAGGGAAGTTACTAAACCAAGCCATAAACCACGTTGTGCAAGGAAGTCATGACGAGGCAAAGGATGCTTTAAACACAGGCTAGGCTACTTAAAGCCCCATACAAGAAGTTGAAAAAAGCAGAGGACTATATCTCTTCTCTTAGAGATTAGATTATATTAGGATACCTAATTTATTCTCCCTAATAAAGATCACTCTGTTTTACCCAGCCTTTCGTATGGGACTTTTTTTTCATCCCATTGGGGAATCTGCGTACAGTCCCCACAACATATCACTTGACAACTTTGGCGAGACAGGTAGTGGAGTATGATCTTGAGTCTTGGTTGGAACCTTACAGCAGCACTCGTCAAACACTTTAACCTCAGCAAGATTGTTGATGGCCTAGGGAAATAGGGCTGCACTCTTCTTACGGCTTCGCAGGGTTGATGCAGAAGTAGCGATGGATGGTTTTAGCTTGATAAGATTCCAAGCCAATGCGTGGGTTATTTTGGTATGACCCGGCTAGATCGTTTTCTTGAGTGAGTACTGGGCTTGCGCCCAGTAAAAGTTTTCACGACCCATTCCGTCTTACCGCTTCCACCATGATCAGTTAAATACATACACACCACAGTAGCAGCAACGAAATCAGAGGGAAGTGGGTGGTCTCGCTTGCTTGCAATTAAAGTTGCCCAGCAGGTTCTATTGTCCAAGCTGAAGCCTCAGGATGCCACTCGTATCTGGGTTGTTTGTATTGCCATTGTCTGTCCATACCTTATTGGACCGTTCTCAACAAGAAGACCTTAAACCTCGATGGAATTGACTTGGCATCTGTGCAAACCCATAGGACATTTTCTTGGGTGACTTTAGCTCATTCACAAGGTATGCTCCAGTTCCGTCTGTAAATGCTTCGTCGATCTCTATGGATGCAAATGGTGACCTGTACAGCAAACCATTGCTCCCCACAAGAGCTTGGCCACACAGCCAGAGTCTAGCGGTCGAGGGAATGGCGCTAACTGCTCATTGGGTGTTTGGACTGCAGAAGTCCGAATTCCTTTATTGGCTCATGGGGGATAAAGGTTGAGCAAGGCCTGTCCAGTGCTGTTCAGTGGGCGGTCATGCTTAATTTTTGGCGGGTCGATTGGAATTTCTGCCCAGGCTTGGTTATTATGACAAGGTACAAATACCTTTGTGTGAGTATTGTCTGTATTTTCCACTATCCTATAGGGTGTTACCCAGAGGTTTCACAGCAATCAACTTAATCTTGAGGGCAGCCTCTAGGGCGAACATGTCCTTACGTGAACATCCTGTATTTGCTAGCTTCTTGTCGAAGCATTCTAGTATTTACCCATGCTTGGGCGTGAACCCAGTACCTTTCCAGGTGATGTTGTCCTGGAAGTGAGTTATGACGTAGCAAACGAAACAATTTGTAAATTTTTTGGAATCCGCTTGTTAGTTTTTTGATGTTAATAAGGGCTAGAAAGTCACGATACCCATTTTTCTGGAAAATTCTTCTTAAGCTTAAATTCTGCCAACTAAATACGTTTTTTCTATTTTTCTGCAAATTTTCTTACCGTAAATGATCAAAATCATTTATAAGAACGGTGGCTTATTTGGGAGGGGGGGGGGGCATTATTAACTTCAAAATATACATGAGTATTGTTCGAAACTTTAAGACTAAAGAAGGTAAAACAACATAACAATTTAACCATTTCCAGTCTACGAGTCTGTAGTATGGCGCAAAAATTTTAACCAGAGCGGACTGTTGATCCTTATTACGGCTCATTAATTTCGTAGGGCGTTTTTGGAGCCTTCCACTCCGAAATGCTTCATATTGTTTTGATTTATTACTTCGAGATAAATTTTACCGTTACATACCTCAAACAGTTTGTAAATAGCATTTTATGTAGAGAAATGGTTGTTGTTTGATTTTTAGTAAAATGGCAGCTCCAAAAAAGTTTTATAATGATAGTGATGAGATCTTAGATGTCATGTTTAATGAAGGGGTGAGTTTGTGTTAGAGGTAGGCAAGGAGCTTCTATCAGAGGGTGTGAAAGAGGAGCTTATTTTTTTTTTATTTTTTTTTTTTTTTAATTTGAAAGCTATGAGAAAAAAAACAAGCCATGACTTTTCAAATGATCTTTCGTAGTTCATTTTTTATAGCCATTTGAGTAAAGTAGGTCTGAAAACGTGTTTTTGGGTTGAGACATACTGCCAATTTAAGCAGATACTGAAAAGGGTTAAATGCCACTGTCACCTTCTTTATCTTCATCAATTATTTTAATTTTTGCGGCGCAGCTTACATTTTCGTCAGGGTCTACTTGAAATAGATCTTTCTTTTGTCCATTCGCCAATTCAATTTGTTCTGCTAACGTTCCAAGACAAGGAACCGTCGTTCCAGCAAAATATGTTTTTAAAATATGTTTTGCTTTTGCATTGAGTTAGTAGACCAATGAGGACATGTCAAAAAATTGAATATTTTGGTGCTAGATCAGAGTTTGCATTTTTTGTTGCATGTCATCAGGGTACTGTAAATACCTGTTTTTTAAACGCCAGAGTTTATATAGTCTGATTAATATCTCAGGTTTCTTACTAGCATTTCAATACTTACAATGTAAAAAGGATAACAAACGACTTGTTTTCCCTAATGCCTTTAAATTTATTTCTTATCAGTTAGTGCTATAAAAATATAACTACTTTATTTTTGAAAATGTTGCAACAATTTATTTTATTTTTTAGGTATTGTTTGAGTATATCTTCTACCATGAAAATGATGTTCGGAATGTATGTTGTTATTTTAGTATATATATAGTTACCAATTAATCTGAAAAAAAAATATCAGGTGTTCAAAGATTATAAATAAATAAAATTACTTTTTTACTTTAACAATATGGTTGTTTCATTATTGAAAACAATAGAAATGACGTTTATTTTACCCATGTGACCTTTAGTATCATGTTTATTTTAGATTGAAATCATTTAATGACAATTAATTTTTTTTTTTATTACGTGTTTCATTCAGTAAACTATAAAGATGATTTTAAACAAAAATTGCAAGAACAAATTCAGGAAATCAAGAAGGGTCACACTTTATTTTTAATCTGGTAGCTATAATAAAACGTAAATTTTAATTAGCAGTTGAAGCGTTAACGTTGCACAGTTGTACTCATGTAAATTAATTTTCATGCTCGTTAAGGGTGATTAATTTTCATCCTCTTTAAGAGAGGTTGATTTTCATCTTCGTTAAAGGCAGTTAATTTTCATGCTCGCGAAGTGAGAGTAACTTTCATGCTCGTTAAGGGAGATTAAATTTCACGCTCGTTTACAGTTAATAATCTTTTATAATGAAAAAATTTTTAGGAAATGAAATATTTAAAAAATGTATTTATGAAATATAAAATTAATTATAATATTTAAATATAAGATTATTTTTAATTGGGACTTATCATAAATTAAGAGAATGAAAAATATCAAAAAGATGTCTTATTTTTTCACACATACATGATATGCATCACTTTATATTTTTTTATTCAATGTTTGCTCATTGCTTTTTAAGTTTTTGTTCTAAATCAGTTTTAAATGTTTCTCACGAGAATTCTCATGCCCGCCTTTGTGAAAAAAAAGTTTATTTTTGTTTTTAATATACGCTTCCTTTGCATACTTAGCACATCCTATAGAAATATTCTATATATTTATGTATGCGCACCATATGAGGTAGAACATCAATGTTATATTTTAGACTATGTCTTATTATTATCGTGTTGTTCTGCCAAGTCAATAGTTCTCATGATATTTTCCACAAATTTCCAAATAGGAACCTAAGTGAACATTTCTAGATTTCCTTATTGGTTACAAATTTTTTGATTTTACTAATGCAGAAAAAAAATTGACAAGAAAATCCTAGAACAATAAATTATTTTGAAAATGCCATCCAAAAAACATTCTGTTGTAAACTCAATTCACAGGTCTGTGTATTTTTTGGATATCCTGTTATTTTTTCAATTTTTTTACTTATGAAATTTGTAAATTAAACTAAATAATTATGTAATTTATATTTAGGCACTACAACTTGCTTCTATAGCAACAGAGTTTTCGAAATTTAAAGATTGGTGGTGGAAGGTACAACTTGCTAAATGCTACTTTAGGTATTGTTAATGTTAATGTAAACATTTCTTCAAAGATTTTGGTTTTAGACAGGGCTGTAGTTCAAGCTGAAAAACACTTTGATAAAAAAAAAACCTTATTTTTCTGCTAATTATTAATCATTTAAGTATACTTTGAGGCAATCAGTGGTTGCATATAGAAATAATTTATTTGGGTTCTTTATTTTGTTTCCACTCTTCCCGTGAGTTTTTACTATTATTTAAATGGGAAAAAGATCTTACGAAGTTTTAAAATTAAAATTTCAGGTAAGCATAGAAAAATTACAGATGTGTTTAAACCAAGCGTGAGCACTATTAATTGGAAAAAAAAAATGAAGGCTTCATATACACTATACTCAGTTTTGATTTTATTTTGGATGTTGAAGGTTAATTCATCTTGATATCAGGGAAAAGCAAAATTTCTGGAAACATTAATCTTGGCATTGTACCACATTGTTGTTAAAAAATCATTTTTGCTTTTGCGTGTGCTTTTAGACTAGGCTTATATCGAGATGCAGAAAAACAGCTAAAATCAGCACTGCGTGGTGAGCAGGTTGTCGACACGTACTTATACCTGAGTAAAGTATATGTAAAACTTGACCAACCACTCACTGCTATTGAAATTTTTCTAAAGGTATGTTGTGAAAATTAAAATTGGGGACTGAACAACAAATAATAGTTATAAAACCTTGTATACATTTATCACCTCTTTCAATGGATTAGCAATAATGTCCGTTGTACATTGCTACTAATGCTGTGGTGAAACCTGGTAAATTCCTAATATTTTATAATCATGTAACATTTTTAGCAGTAGTGTTTTGGTTTTCCAATGTTAATAATATGTTGAAAGTTATTTTAAGAATATTCTAGCTGCAATACAATTAATGGGTTTTACACCAAATACCCATGTTTTGACACCCATACTTTGGGTGTACCTGATGGTTTAATTAAATTTGCATCATTTTCTTCAAGCCGGTAAATAATAATTTGAAAACATGTCATGAGTTAAATATTTATTCTGGCAAACTTTTTAGGCAAAGTGCAAATAAATTTCTGGAGTTTTTTTTGTAGGATCAGAAATACATCTGTAGGTAAGTGGTGTAGCAATAGCTGTTTATTGTGACATGTCATGGACAGTAATTAAATTTTGTGCAATCGATAACACTTTATTTATTGCGAAGTAACTGTGATTAAATGTTTGTGAAATCGAAAATAATTTTGCAATTAGCCATTTTTGTGAACTATAATGAAAACCAGTTTACTCATTCGTGGAGTGGACTTTAGAAGGTTGTTTTAGCGGATAAGAGGATATCAAATTTTGGCAAGTTTGTACGACATACGATTGATATGGTTTGGCTCTTTGATTTTACATGAGATTAGGATAGATTATGCATGAGATTCGTTTTTTTTTTCAGAGAAATGTTTTGGTCAGCATTTTTACGGCATGTTGATGTTTTTTGGTTTGATTAATAATTTTACGGTTAGATTCATCAATATATATGGAAGAACAATGTTAACAATGAAAACGGTATACTATGCTGTTTTTTTTTTCGTTGAGATCAAGAGGTAATTTTGGATACAAGAGTAGTTTACGAAGAATGTGATATGAGTAGAAGGTAGTGATATTATGTTGACGTAGTTGACATCATAAATTTTTGCTTAGTGTTGCGATATAGGGGAGGTTTAGTAGAAGATGGTTTTGTTTGATTTATTTTGTTTTCAACTTCAAAGAAATTTGTGGCATAAAGTTTTCATTTTTTTGTTTGCAATAAAATCTTTAGGATAGTTCTTAGAGGTTAGAATTGTATTAAGATGTGTTTGGTTACTTGGTAATTCAGATCAGTGATTTTATTTTTAACCTGTTTAAATAAGAAATTGACTACATTTTCTTTAATAGATTTTAAATTATTAGAATTGAAATTTAGATACTGGTTAGTGTACGATGGCTTACGATAGACTTTACACATGTGTTGAGGAAGGTGATGTGTAACACAAGCCCCTTTCTGACAAAAATGACAACTCAAAATATATTTGAAGTTATGTCCAAACAATGCAGCATTTGAGATGCTAATTTTTGTTTTGGTTTAATAGTAGGCTTTCAGGAATTTCCCACTAATTTTGACCTATATACAGAACCGCTTAACAAATATTAATTTTTTTTTTTAAACAAAACATGTCCAGAAATGCTTGATTAACTTAAAAATCATAAATCAGCATTTAAAAATTGACTAAACAAAACTGAAAATCTGTGCTGCTAGCATATACTTTTTTCACCTAATTTATTATATACTGAATAGTTTGCTGTCTTCACCTGCTAAACTAAAGATAACATCCTTGATCAGCAAACGGTTTTTCTGGGTTGTTCTGTTTTCAAAGAGTAATGATTTAAATTTCGAACAGCAAATATAAGTGTTTGGATTGGATGCCACAGCCTACCCTTGTTCATGTCTAAAAGCTCAACCAAAAAGAGTAACAACATAATGAATGAATGATAACAATGCGTACAAATAAAAAAAAATGTGTACAAATAAAAATCATACAAAAAGGACCTAAACAAAACAAGGACAAAAACCACCAAGAATATTAAGACTTTCCTGTTGTAATAGATACTACTTTTGATATCTTTATGATGAGCAGTGTGTACAAAAGAGCTGTTTTTTAAAAAATAATATTTTTGAAAATAAGCTTTATGAATTAACTTTTTTAATACATTTAATTGAACTGGACGGTTAGGACAACAAGTAGCTGTGTTTCTCAATCACAAACAACTTTTTTTCATTGGTGTTTTACATTGAGTGTTTGTCGATCCTGCTTATTTGCAGAATGTGTTATAATTCCTATTTATACACTTGACATCAATAATCTAGAAGATTGGTTTAATGACAACGAAAATGAAGAACCTTCCATTACACTCGTGTTCATTATAAACGTTGATTGTTTGCGTTTAGGGGTTTTCATTAAACGTTAATTATTCGTGTTAAGGGGTTTTCATTAAACGTTAATTGTTTGTGTTTAGGGATTTTCATTAAACGTTAATTGTTCGTGTTTAGGGATTTTCATTAAACGTTGATTGTTCGTGTTAAGGGATTTTCATTAAACGTTGATTGTTTGTGTTAAGGGATTTTCATTAAACGTTAATTGTTTGTGTTAAGGGATTTTCATTAAACGTT
>JAUZNK010002898.1:0-11211 GCA_035046665.1 Euphysa ruthae | reverse complement strand
TTGTGGTTCTACTAAGAAGTGGCGTCTGAGAGTATATTTATTTGTCGGTTTTAATGTAAATATATTACAAAAATTCGCGGTGAAATGTTCTGTTTACATTTGAACATGAAGGTAAAAATTTGAGAAATATTTAATTCATAAACACTTAATATTTTTATTGCATCAAAAAAGGCTGAAATGTGTGAAAAGGTTTTGAAAATTAATTAAACGAACCGCGTGTTTCTGACGATAGAGAGTTTACAATTTTGACTTATGTGTACTAGCCCAAGCTATGTTTCCATAACTGATGTAACTATGATCAAAGGCAGAATAGAGTTGTTTAAGTTGTAATTTTCTAACATTGGATTTGCTTTATAAAATATATGATGATCTTCGAAATTGTAGAGAATACTTTAGCAATTTGCGCTTTCCAATTTAGATTTTCATCCATTAAGATACCCAAGAAACTTTGTTGCATAATAATCTCATTAATTAGCAATTTCTTACTTTCCTGATGAAAGATAGTAAATTTAGTTTTATTTATATTTAAGGATAATTTGTTTGCTTTAAACAAGGTAGAAACTTTTTTTATTTATTCACCGTTCATTTTTGAAAATAATTTAATGCTGTTTTTGCCAGAAAGAAAAAAATTGGTGTCATCTGCAAACATTACTGTTGAAAAATCGGGTGACGCTAGGTGAAGATCATTTACATAGATCAGAAATATCAAAGGACCTACCTAGTATTAATCCTTGAGGAACCCCACAGACAATATTAAAAAACTCTGTAAAATTATGTTTATTGAAACAAATATACTTCTATTTTTTAGGTAGCTTTTTATCCATCTGTTTGTATTACCTTGGATCCCATAAATGCCAAGCTTTTTAAGTAGAATAGTATGATTTACAGTATCAAAGGCTTTTGATAAATCAATGAAAACACTCAGTATAATCTCTTTCTTTACAAAAGAGCTAGTTATCCGATTTTTAAGCTGTAATATTGCATGTTCAGTTGATTTATTCAGATAATATTTTTATATCAACAGCACACTGGTTACAAATTTATCATAAAATTTCTGGTGGCTAGGAACTTTTATTTGATTCCAACATGGTAGACCAAAAATTTACCTCGACTAACAAAGTCCATCTTTTTTGTACCAAAGACCAAACATTTTAGAAATCCCTGAATTAAAGTATGTAATTTCTTAGAGATAGTTTGAAATATGCTTAAAAGAGAATTACAAAACAGCAGTGGTTTCAATTGACTGTTTCTTTAAAATCGAATAAAAATCAATCTTTTTTTTAAAGTATGATTAATTGACAGTTATCGCTAATCAGGTTATGCAAAATTTGTTTTGAATTCAATGGATCCTTAGAATTTTAATGTCTATAAAATAATGAATAACCTTGAAAATATATGACAAATAAAAAGGAGACATGATTTGGTGACCATACTGGTCACCAAAAATTTTAACCCAAGATTCTTAATCAATGATGTTATTATCCATTAATTACATAGCAATATCAATCTTAGGTAGCTTTGGATAAAAAGAAAAATATGATTCTTGGACTTATTTAGACTTTTTATGGCCGCAAACTTTAAATCTGATAAAGATTTAAAACACCTGTTTTGATAAATATATCAAATTTAATATTTTCTAACATAAAAACTGAAAAGCAGAATCAGAACATAACTTAGAAATTCTAAAATTATCAAAATGATATTTATAAAAATTTATTTAAAATATTTATAAAATATATTTTTAACAACAAATTTTCACAAAAAATCTTGTAATTTATGGACCAGATATGACCTCTTAAGCATACAGGAAATTCTTAAATTGACAGCAAAATATAACATTATCTCTTAAGAACAATCAAAAATTGTAAACTTTGGACCTTCCTTAGAAAAGTGAAAAATACTTTTGAACTAATTTCAAATGAAAAGTCTAAGTGCATGATACAAGGATTTTTTTAGGTAGCCACTTAGGAAAAGCGTACTATCTATTATCTAATTTAGTTAAGTTGGGGGAAAAATTAATGATAAAAAGTTTTAATATTTTAAAATTTCATGCAATAAAATTTTTAGGCTTTGAGAAAAATTTATTTATTATCAAATTCTATCAATGCTTTAATTGAAATTTAATCTAAAGTTAAGAAACGCATGAGTGATATTCGAAAAGTATATTTAACTTACCGAGTCCATATGTGACTTGATGTATTTTGAGTGTTTGTCCGCATATTCATGAGCATAATGTCCAGTCTTACTTTTTATAGTAGGGTTGGCACCTAAAAATTTAGTCACAACACTTTTTTGTACTTTTTCCTTCATCAATTTTAGATTAAAAATTCGTTTTTAACACCTTAAATTGAATTTCCATAATTCAACATCTATAGAAAATTTTTTCATGACTTCCTTTATCAAATCTAAAAAATTTTTAAACAAATAATGAGACAATATGCAAGCATGACTATTTTATATATTGGAAATGTGAAGATTTGGCAAATAACAAGAGAATGCAGGTGGCTGAAAATAATTTTGACAAAAAATGTTGGCCAAATTATGATAAAATATTGACAATTAAATGCAGAAGTTATAAAAGAGCAACAAATACCTGCTTCAATTAATACAGATATAGTTTCAAAGTCGTCAGACAGAGCAGCATAGTGAAGAGGCGTAAAACCAGCAAAGTTGCCATTAGGATTTAGTAAAGTATTGAAGCAAGCCTGGCGAGAGTCTAACACTAAAATAAAGAAGTTATGGTTGATAATTGAATCCTGAAATCAAGATAGCATTTAAAAAGAAATGTTTTTAAAGCAATAAACATAAAAGTTAGATCAGCCAAATTGTTTCTTGACACTCAGATAGTGCAGCAAAGTTTATTTATTTCAACATAAAATATGAATTTAATATGTATAAAAAATCACTATGAAGGGGATGGTAGTTAACCTAGGTTAGAAAGTCTCGTAGTGTGTGGCCCAATGGAAAAAGGGCTAACTATATTTGCCTAGGTAGGTTGGTGTAAAGAAAGTCATACTGCTGTAAAAACTTTCCTTCAAAAATATTAAGCCTAGTTGCCACAGATATGTATGTTAACACTAAGTCAGCAAATAATGATTTTCATGGAAGCTTTTGCTGCAAAAGCAAAATTCAACAAATTTTCATTCAATACAAAACTTGAAAAAAAGAGAAAATGTAGTGAGTAACTTTTAGAGAAAGCTTGAGGATGGCTTTAGATAAACCAGGACCAAGCTTATAAAAGTCAGAAACAACTGCTCAAAACAAAAACAAATAATATACCAGAAAAAAAAATTTATCTGACGAATTTTCCCTGAAGTTATTATCCATTGAATTATTAAATAATAATTTGCAATTTTGAATGCAAATTTAAAGAGAAGCCAAAAGTTGTACATAATTTTTTTTCTTGTAATTTTTTAAAGCTACTAGTTTTCAAATGCATAAAGGAAACATATTTGTAGTTTTAACTAAAAAAACATGACCTTAAAGCATCAAAATAATATTAAGAATGTAGATGTGTGTGAACCTAAAAAAGGGTGTGGGGGCATATTATACAGAATTAAAATAACAAAAAAATTTGTTTTTAAGATGATTTTTAATACAAATTTAAATGGCTACTAACCTTCAAACACTCTTTGTCTTTTTCTTGAAGCAATCATATATACTGAACTAAATTCATCAAGAGCATTTATCTCTGCTCCAGCTTCTAGCAACATCTTGACTGATCTGGAAATAAAAAATTGCTATTATGTAGTATAAAATTCATTTTTAGCATTTTTTTTGAATTTTCAGTAATTATCAGTAATTTCAAATGATCTAATGCACCATATAATATATCCAATAATACTTTTAATTAAGATCTCCTATGCAACCTCAATCAATGTTAAAAGAATTTACAACAACCTGCATTAAATTTTTGATTATTGAGAATAGCAGATCTAAATACTTTTATAATTTTTTAATATCAATATAATTTTCCTTTTGACTTCTCAATCTATCCAGTATAAAAATAATTCACTAAGACTAGTTGCGCTAAAGGCCATCCTTAAACGCTATTTTGTTGTCCAAAGTAAAAGTTAGTCTGCAAAAACAAATTTTTGGTTGCTTTTATTAAATATAAAACTCTTGGACTATTGGAGTCTGCGCATTTATGCTAAGAAATAAAACAAAAAACTAAAATTACATTGTTTAGAAATGGAGTAATGCACCAAACGGAAAAATGAAATATTTATTTTGTGTAAAAAGAAAAAGAAGAAGTTGAGAGTCAACTCAATAGAATTATAAATTTGAAATAATCCAAAAAATCTAAAATATACAAGAATTTATTCGATATATGGAGTCAAATGTTTTTTTAAGGATGGTCTAAAAAATTTTATAATAAACAAGTATTTCTTACTTTGCATTCCCAGCCATTGCAGCAGAATGAAGAGCTGTCCACCCATATGGATGTTTAGCATTAACATCGATACCATTTGATATCAACCTAATCAAATGACATTTTATGAAAAAAGTAAATTTATTTAGATGATCTTTATTCTTTCTTTAAAATTTAAACCTTAATCTTAATTTAAATCAATAGATTTATATGAAGATAGATTAAAATAAAGCACTTCGTTTTGAAATAGTTCCAACAAAGATCAACTGTTAATAAATTTTTAAACCATGCTTGGCTATAAATAAAGATCTTAGGAAATAGTGTGCTAAAGTTTATCTTGCCAAAAAATTTTTTTTCGTTCTAAAAATATAATAAATTTGGTATTTTTGAAAGCTAAAGTAAAATTTAATTTGAATGGCATCACTGAGCCATCAGAAAATTTTCCTTGCTCAATACTACACAATTTCAAAGGTGATTGTCAAAAGCAGAAAAAACACTTAATACTGTACACGCCATAACTTCTAATGTAAATCAAATGACCATTTCAAATTTTGGACAACTAAAGAATAAACATTGAACTTACATAAAAGTAAAATAAAAATAAAGTTAAAAGAAGCCGGTGTCCTGATTTGGTCCAAAAAAGGGGGTTGTTTGAAAAAATTGAGCAATTAATATAGGAAAAACTAGCAGCTATACTGGGGAAAAAACTCAAGTTCTATAATAAAAAAACGAAATTATTTTGTTAATATTTAATATGTTTTGATAGTTTTTAAATTTTTGAAACTATTTGTTTCAGGGGGTAAAATTGAAAAAATATTTTTTTTTAAATAAAATTATATAAAAAATTAAAAAGAAAAAAAAAAAACTCCAACAAATCACTTAAAAACATACTGTGGGTCTTTGCAGAAAATTTCAAGAAATTTGGATAAGCGGTTAACATTTTATCACCCACTCAAAATTTTTACCCCTAAAATATGAAACCAGAAAAAATCACATTTGAAGGATAAAAAATAAATTAAATCAAGAACCGCATATGATATCTATCATTTTTTTTTTTTTTTAACAATTAGTTTATTATCTATTATATGCATATTAACTGTTTTAACAAAACAAAAGAGATAATCTGTATATCAAACCTGTAAAATTGTAAAATTGTGAACGTAAAATAGGTTAAAAATTAATTGGAATTTACTACTGCAGTCAACTCTCTAATTCGAACTCGTGTAGTTCGAACTTTTACAAATTCGAACTGTTTTGCTCGGTCCCTTCAGAATTCCCTATGAAACCCTTATAGCAAACCTGTGTAATTCTAACCTCTGTACTATGATAAATAAAGATAATTGTTAAATAAAGATTATTAGACCTCATAAAATGTGCTAGCAAAACTGAAATAGCAAGAAATACGTCTATATGGACATTGCAAGTAGATTTTACAGAAAAATAATTTTCAAAATTGTAAAAATCTTATTTCAGGACACAACTTACAGTATTTGCTGAAAATGATTCTGAGAAACTCATTTTAAAAATGACCAACAAAAATTATTTCTAAAAAATAACTAAAACAATCTCGTTCAATAAACGAAAAACTTCTCCTTCTTCAACAGTATTTTGCTCATTAAAACCTTTACACTGATTTCTCAACTTTTTTCTAGATAATTTGGTTAGAGTTAACTCTTTGGATCAATAATATATGATTCACATTATCACACTATTAAGTCTTCTCATGTAAAAAAAACTTTTAGTATAAACTTCTGGTTGTAGACCACATTCATTAAAAATGTTGAGAATTCCTCTCGCATGGTATAATCATTACAGTTGGATTGCTGATGAAGCACCCATTTCTAATCATTTCAACCAACATATAATAAGTTGACTAAGGATAGGGAGTTTGTTCCCCAACATATTATCGTTCTAACATTGCACTTGAATTGAGGAAAACACTGAAACCCAGAGGTAGAGGGATTTTATAAATCCCCAGCAATTAGTTAACGGAATGCCTTTTCGGTAGTTACACTGGGGGTAAGACACTTGTAAATTTTATCCTTGAAGTGGACGAAGTTAATGAAGAGATGGTGATACTGATAGAATTTTAAGAGTTGATGTTCTTGTGCGAACCAGTTATCTGGTGATTCTCTTTAAAATACACAACTTTCTTTTTAATATAAACACCTACTATTCTTCTTTTCATTAATTGACTTTTTATTTTGATACTTTTACACTATAATAAACAAGATTATTTCATACATTGGCTAAAAACATTGCAAAACATTTATCAACTTTGATAGCCAATACCCTATACTGTTATCTTGTTTAATCTGTTCTGTATGTTGTCTTGTTCACTATTATTTTCCATAAAAACCTGTCTGCATTTTACCACAAAACATATATTGCAGAGATTGCTAGTTCTAAAAGCAAAAGGGAAAGAATAGCACACCATTTTTTTCCTACAGATTTTGGTAAAAAGTTATTTTTAAGCTTAAAAGCGCAAAATGAAACGCATGTTTCCAAACTGCTTAAGAGAAAATTTATAAGTTTTCTTAAAAATCGTACATTCAGCATTAAAAACTTTTCAGAAATTTTATTCTCTTTATTCAAAGTAGAGCAGCAGTCATGGCCAAACACATTTTCAAATTTATATATATATATATATTTACCTATTCAATTCTTTGATGTTCCCTCTATTGGCTGTGACACATAAATATTCAACATCATCTAAAAAAGATTAGCTAATGAATTTGTTTTCTATGCTTTTTAATACTTACAACTATGCGACATAAAAAACCTAACTTGTAAAAGAATTCTTGAAAAAAAGTCATTTATATAACCATAGTGAAAGAATTTTGATTTAAAAATTGATTTTATAACTTACATAAATAATACTTATCAGGCATTATAGTCTTATGCCAGTCGGGTCACGACAAATGATCAATTTCTAAATCTTGATGAAATACAGAAAGCTTTTTTTCAAGCTGGAAAAATATGTACAATGCAAGTTTATAACAAACTGTTTAATAAAAATGTAACAATCAAGAACATGAATTTAAATTAAAAGGTAATAAAACAAAAAATAAGTGCTAAGAAGCTACTGGACCTATGCTATTTGTAAATTCCGAAAAACCCAGCTTTGTCGCTACTCATCATTTATGGTCCCCTGTTGTCATAGAAAATTTTTGAAAACTAATGCACGGTGGTTTTCAAGAAAATTTTTAAAATGTGAATTTTATGCTACATTTGAGCCTATTACCCTGAAGTCCAGTTCTGTCACTACTCATCATTTATAGACCTTATTATCATGGAGAATTTTAGAAAATACTAATGAACAGTTTCTAAGAAAATTAAAGAAATGACAATTTTAGGCCACATATGGGCCTATTATCATGAAGCGAGAATTTGCATGCAAAATTTTAGAAAAAAATAATGAACGGTTACCGAGAAGTGTGTTACGAATGGAAAGACTGACAGAAGGACAGAGGTGAATTTATAGGACCCCAGCAAGTCTATGGTTCAAACAAATTGTCTACAAATTTTACAATGATAGTATAATAGGTTTATTTTAAGTCCTAAAATTACTGACAGTTTTACAGACTTTCGCTCCCTTAGGCAATTTTTTCCAAGCTAGAAATGAATAGAGCTCAAGTAAATATAAGTTGAGGAAACAACGCTTTTATTAATTATGGGAGATCTAAACATCCTGAAATTATATGACAAAAAATTTTTAGTAAAAATATCAAACAAAAAAATTTAATTCAAAGAGCAAAAGTTACAGACCTTGAGCAAAAGGATTTTGCAAAATAATTTCATAACAGTTTAAATTCAGGACAAGGCCTCTTCGAACCAACTTAAATGGTCGTTTAGGATAACTCGAAAGGCTCTCTTATGAGTAACAATAACGATAGCATACAGATTAAGGGGCAGTATTAAAATATTAACCGGTTTTTTCTGACTCAGACGCCCACACATTCTATTTAGCGCAATTGTAATTTTACTTACTATATTAAAAATTTTGGTGACATAATTTAAAAAGTAAGATTTCTATCAAAATTTTGCCAAGAAGCTTAGCTGTATCAGTTTGGTACAGCCTGACAATCTGCTAAATATTTTAATGTTTGAATTGTTTCTGTCGATAATTACTATGAATTGAAATTTGGAAAGATTTGCAAACATATAATTACTGCTGGATGTATTTTAATGTAAACAAATCCTAATTAAGACAACTTCTTTTAGATATTTCAAGACCAAATGAGCTGAATTTCTGATAAAATTTTGAAATAGCGTAGCAAGTTTTCTGTCATTTTAATGCATTGCTCTAATGCTGTGTTTGATAAATATGCTATGACACTTACTTTTTTAGATAGCAATCATACCCTTCTACCTCAAGCCACTAAAATGTATAACCAAGTAAATCAAAATACCAATGAATCAGAATTAGTCGCAGATTGAGTGAGGAAAACATAAGGAATCTTAAAAACATGTGCATATGTTTGCGAAACTATGAAAACGTGCATACATAAGCTTAAATTCACTTAAGCTGAGTGCTTTGTTGACATAGAACAAACTGCCAAAGCATCTCAAAAACTATCAGGAAGTTTAAGTAAGAAATTAAATCAACTATTATCCACTGTAACCGTAAAAATTTTCAAAAAAAAAAAATTTTTTATTTTACTTTAATTGTTTTTAATTGGTAAAATTGTATTGAGTCAGTTGTTTTTTTTGAAGATCTAACATTTTACAGTTTTTACATTTTACATCAAATTTGAAATAAAGCGCACTACTTACTACAAATACTGAATACTGCTTAGGCCGTTCTGAAAAGAGCAGTCCATGATACTATTTATAAACTTTTTTCTTACTGTTATTCTTTTTAAGACTTCAATCGGCTTAGTAATTTCTAGTAAAATCACATAATTTAATATTGATTTTATCAAAAAAAGTTTTACTACTGCGGTTGTCATAACTGTCTGTCGTCTCAATGAGGACATATATTATGAGTTTTATAGATGGTTTCAGGTGTTTTCTATTTTAAAAGATACTAGCGTTTTTTTTGTTTCTTTGTTTTTTTTTTTTTCAGTTTTCTTAAGATTTCTTACCCAAATGATGGACAAAAATAACTTCAAAAATCAGACCTACTGATATGGCAGAGAAACTAATTTGCGAGTAATTAAATCAGATAAAAATATACACCTTGGGGGAAAAAAATTGATTGATGGGATCCGTATTAAACTATCTTTATAGATCGGTCTCAAATTTTTAAATATCTCAAATGATGTCATTAGCAAATAATTTGGTACCTGATGTAATTCATTTAAAATTTATTTATACAAATGAGATTGCATTTCATATCATAACTTTTTTTATTTATGCAATAAATAATACAGGTGTAAATAACATTTTCAACTAAATTAATAAAATCGAATGAAAGGTCAAACTCCTTTAATTTCTTACTTAACTATTAATTTTTTGTTAAAAAGATAAAATATATTCATGTTTCTACGTATCAGTTAAAATATATATTAAATGGGGTGTAATTAAAATGTACCTGTATTCTCAACAAAACATGCAGCTGTTCCTATGCCGACAGCCAGTGTTGAAGAAAAAGCAAATAAGGGTTTTGTTTTACGAAATAGATCTGACTGAGTAGACAAAAATCGTACATACATAGATAAAGCAGCAATGTGATTATACTTTGTACGTTGCAGCAACCTACACTGTCTACATATCAGGTTGACAATTTTATGACCATCATTTAATAGAGTTCTTAGCATTATTTATATTTTCTAAAAATAAAAAGTTGCCTAATAGAATTTTTAAAAAAAAGGGTTAAAATATTTTGTGAAACCTGATCACACGGCTACATTATTTATGATAATAGTATATTATGCTAATTATTAATTTGTAAGTGTATATGTGCACACACACGCATCACACACATACACACAATCAACATTTTAAATTTTCTTGATGTTTCAAAATAAATTAACCTTTTCAAAACAGTATCAGTATCTTACCCAAGTTGACATAGATTTGTCAACAGCGTGAAAAACTCTCTCAAGTAAGGAAGGTTTTTTTTTTTTTTTTTCGAGCCAAAATTCGGTCCTAAAATTGTACGTATTTTTCACATACTTTGTCTCCCCTTCCCATTTCTTTATTAATATTTGAACAGTAGAGAATAATTAAATTAAGACAATATCATTTCGCCACCACACTTTTTTATTAATAATAACTGAACAGCAGAGAATAATTCACTCGAGATAATAAGATATGATATCTTCGTTGTTAGTTACCAAATCAAAATAATTAATTTCAATATTGTCAACAGAGAATTTTACTTAAACGTTTAACAAAAGAACCATTAACATTCCATTCAAATTTAAACATCAAATTGATTTAATATTTAATTTTGTGTCTTTACAAAGGCGGGTGTTTTATACTGTAAGTTCTTTTTTTTTGTTGTTGTATAAAATATTCATTCAATAGATCAAAACCAAATCAAAAATAATTTCGATACTGTCAAAAGAAAATTTATTTCCATTTAGCTACAGCTTTATTATATATTAATCACTGGTATCGTAAGAAAATTTGTTATTTGATGAATTCTGTTGCAGTTTTCTTCTATCATCAATTACCATACACCATTTCTAACTTTGACTTGCCAACAAGCTTGGCATGCTTTCGCAAACCTTTATATATTGAAAAATTCTTCATCTTAAAGAAAACAGTTAATGGGAAAAGTTTTAAAATAAACCCTCCACTTTCATGATTTTCATGAAAACATTTAGCAAATAAACTTAGTTTTAAAAAAAATCTACCAGGAATCACTTTTCGATCAACACATAAAAATC
>JAUZNK010002897.1:0-11211 GCA_035046665.1 Euphysa ruthae | reverse complement strand
AGTCCTCTCTGGATGAGGTTCTCGATCACACTCGCGTGCCTCACACGCCCGTCAAAGCTTTGACTAGACTTGAATTATCAAGCGCCTTGTTTTATATTTAATATATAACTTTATTAACTTTTATTTGTAAACACTTTTTATTAACTTTATTTTTTTTTTAAATCCCGAAGACTTTGAATTAATTTTTTTGACCTTCATTTTAATTTTTGCGGCTCAACATCTAACATTACTGTAACAACACCCATACGCTCTACAATAGAAAAGGAAGTAAACAAACGGTCTGACTGACGAAATGGATGGCCCGTTCTGATAAGGGCCTATTTACATTTATATAACTTACTGTTAGAAATTGGGAACACTTGGCAGAGAAAAAAAATTGTCAATATTGTTAACTTAGCAAGCAAGATGTTGGGTTTTTTAAAGAATTATTATAAAAAAGAAAATATTCCAGAACTTCATTCACCTATTCTAATAAAGTCATTTATTACAGATATGCTAAAACTTCTTCTTCCACCATAAAATTATTAGTTATTTAAAATAAATAAAGAACAGAGGAAGAATAAAAAATAAAAATTTAAAACGGATAATTAAGTTGTAATATATATTTTATAACTGCTAATATTTATAAATTACATTTAATGTTGTGAAAAAATAACTTTTCAAAAAAGCAAGATTTATAATTTGCTGATTTATTACCTTCTTGAACATTAACTTACTAGAATTTAATGGGCAACATTTTATTTGATCATGACAAAGGGTAAAAAAATTAAAATTGTCTACATTCAATCCATGGGGAAAAGAAAATATAATAGGATCTAAAACAGAGTTTTTAAATGGAGCTACATATGTAAACTTCATATGGTGCAAAGTTTGCACTAGAAATAAAAAATACTCCATACTTGCTCATCCAAGCTGCAAGGTAATTTTTTTACTGGAGGGACGAATATTCTGGAGCTACTTGATATTACTAATTGGTAGCAATTTATTGAAATATCTTGATCTTGTACACATTATATTGCTCGAGTGAATATCGGCCTTAAATGAGTAGTCTAGACAGGAACCATTTTCATAATATTTGAATTAATAAAATTAAAAAAAGAACTCTTTTGTTCTGAAGTTTTAATTTCAAACCTATTTTTCTGCTTCAAATTTATGAATTTATGTATTTTGAGAATACGCTGTTTTATTTTTCATAATATTATTCTTCAATGAGAGTGCTCTATTTGTTAACAGAATTTTTCTAATTTTTAGATACTTGAGTATTCTTCTTTTTTTTTAAACATTTTTTTTTTCTCTCTAAAAAAAGTTTTTCTAAATTAGTTACGTTTTTATTTACACACTACATACACACACTTTTTTTTTTATAACAAACCATAATATAAAAATAATATAACAATATAATATAACAATTGTCAATAGTACAGTTTCTTGATTTTTACGACGTTACTAAAAGTTTTTAAAGTCAGTGTTTTTGTTAAGTTTTTTTCAAACTTTATGCTGCTCTCGTGCAACTTTTTCTGTTTCGATTTTTTTAAAAATTAAATTTGAAAAACTTTGTTTGTCTTGCAATCTTTCCTTATCGACAGTCAGTTTATATTTGTGTGCAATAAACATGTTTAATGATAATAATGATAATAAATAATTAGTTTTAAAAATAAATAATTCTGTTAAGACTTAAAATAAATAATCAGTCTCTGTTAAGAAGCAGGTGTTTTTATTATTAGACATGAAACAATACAGTGTGGTTTGATTTAATCACTGATATATATAATGACTTTTATTATGCAGATCAGTGGTCTTAATCCATATCTTAGTAAAATCAAATGAGATGGGGGATAACAATATATATTTTTTTTCTTTTTCTAAGGTAAGTTAAAAATATAAATTAAACTACATCTAAATTAGTAAAAACTGCTTATTGTCACATAAATAACGCAGTTTTATAATAAAAGTTAACAAAAGTGCAAAGGTGTTAAAATAAATATTTTGTTTTTTTTTTAAAGTAACGAGATATTTTTGCTGTTTAGAATTGAGTTAAATATAATTATTTTGATTAATTTGTAAATATGTCTTTTAGTTCATGCATTTTTATCTGCAAAATATTAAAATGGTTGCATATTTTATAATATCATTCATGTAAAACGTGTTGACATCACAATTTTTCTTTAATTTTATATTTTGAGATCTCAATAAAAGTAAAAAAAAAAAAAGTACTCAATTCGTGTGCCTCACCAATTCACAAAAGTCTTTTATAAAGAGCCTTCATTTTTTTTCCCAAAGAGGCCTGTATACATACATATATATTTTTTTTAACTAAAATGGTTATTAAATAACTAAATTCTTTTGCTTCTGTCTTATTTGGCAAATACTTAATTTCAAATAAAAATTAAAAAGTGGTTACACAGGCCAGAATTTATCTGGTACATAAGGGGTTAATTTTACCACTTTGCGATAAGACCATCTTCAAACAGATTACCTATTATTGTTAAAATTTTTCCTTCTTTGAAGCTGTTATATTGTATAATTTGCTTTTTCTGATTTTTAAAGTTGTAAAATGAGTAGCTAGAATGCCTAAAATAATCCCTAGATCTTGAATGTAATGAAACTAAGTAAGGCTTTTGGTTGTGATTTATCTTTCTTTATACTATACCTTGTAAATAAAACGTATTTAATGTGTAAACAAAGAATAAATACTTCTTGGCCATGTGTGTTATATTGTTGCAGATTTGCCCATTGCGTAAAAATGATATTATTGTTACAACCAACCAATGAAAATCTTTAAAATATGTGTATTATTCTGTCAAGTTGTTTTTTCTTCTTTTGATAGCAGTTGGCATAGCAGTGACCAAGGAAAATGCTTGATTAAAAAATGTGTAAAATATCGTAGAAAATCATTACACATTCATATTCAAGGGTATTATTATGGAGATATAGAAATTTATCATATTTTTCTTGTTCGTACACTTGCATTTATCCAAAGATTTAAGAAAAATTCCCAGTGTAGGCGTCAAGCTAAAATCTGATATTTTAGATTCATGTAATTTGACTGACTGCACTAATATGTCAGATTTCCATTTAACTGTGCATTAAATTTTGTTTATTTCATAAATTTGTGTCCTTGTTGGATTTTAGTCATACCATTTGAAGAATTGCAATCATACATTGAAGGTTTAAAGGATGACCTCGTGCAATCTGTTCAAACCAAGCAAACGTAAGGCTATATATTTTGATTTTCTTCAAACTTTTTAATAAGGCTATTTCAGGAAATCTTGTTGTCATGGGGTCCAGGTCTTAAACTTAATATTTCTCAATTACATCATGTTTAGAAATTATATTATTATTATTATATTATTATTATATAAATTAATTATTATATGTTAGAAAAAATTATTTCTCAAAACTTCAGTGCTTTGAGGACTTAAGAAATTTCTGAAAATTTTAGTGCGTTGAACATCTTAGAAAACAAAACTAAATATGCTAGAAATTTTCAAATTTTTCTTCAATAAATATTTCTGATTCTACCAAAATTTTTGAAGAAAATTTTGTTATTTTTATCTCTCTTTATGTTTTATTAAGTTCATATTTATTACATTTTATTTAGTTATTATATTTGTTATATTTTTATTATATTTATATTAGTCTCTAGTGATTGTTTAAAATTACATTTTTAGTTTTTTGGTTTATTTTCAAGTCGTGCTAATGACCATTTGTGGAATTGCTTTTTATTCCTACTTTTTTTTGATGAAATATATGCTGCATCATTTTGAGATGCAGTTATTGTGACGAGTATGATGATTTACCATATTACTGTTGGAGCATTTTTTTCTTATTCCGATATCCAAATTTTTTAGATGTTTTGTAATTTATGTATTCAACTTAATTTAATAAATTAACTTTAGAGATTTTTTTTTTGTAAAAAAAAAAAAAACTCAATATAATTTATAATTTATAATAAGCTTTTGTTGGCTGTAACAGTCCTTCATGCCAAAGATATAACCTTTTTTATCCTGGTCATTTTGGACCCTAAATTCATATCTTATTTTCTCAATATTAACTTGAGATTTCTTTTTCAATTTTTTTATGATGTTATGGAACTATGGAATACATCTATTTACCAGAAAGATTTGATTGGTGTATATCATATTTACCAGAAAGATTTGAGTGGTGCATATCATAAAAATCTATTTACCAGAAAGATTTGATTGGTGCATATCATAAGAATCTATTTACCAGAAAGATTTGATTGGTGCATATCATAAAAATCTATTTACCAGAAAGATTTGATTGGTGCATATCATAAAAATCTGTTTACCAGAAAGATTTGATTGGTGCATATCATAAAAATCTATTTACCAGAAAGATTTGATTGGTGCATATCATAAAAAATATTTGTGATTAATAAAAATAATTATTTTGGATAATTGAGATCATTAAAGGTCAGTTGAAGACAGGGAACTGTCAAACAACACTGGGGTATTTTGAGACTGCTAAGCAGCATTGAGGTATATTAAAATGTTGTATAACTATCAAGCAACATGGTGTATTCTGTTTTGTATGAATTATGATGCTAAACAACATCAAAGCATGAATTGCGGATACATAATCATCATATAGGTTGCACCTCATAACTTCGATAAAACCAATAAAACCAAAAAGAGCAATTACATGCTATATATTTCTAATCTTTTAATACATGGATTATTGGAGTCTTCGAATTACATCACAAATCCTGTTCTTTAATTTGAACAGAAATATCTCAGCTATGTATAGAAATCTATCTAGATGTGGAATAATATCATCATAAATAACTAGTTTAGGATCAATTTATAAAGTAATGATGAGTTTTAAAAAATTTATTGTATTATGTTAAAAATTAATATATTTTTCAATGTAAATTTTTTTTAGAAGTGAGATGAAAGATTTGTTCTATTACTTGGCTGACTTTTATTTTAAAAATAAAGAGTTTAGTAAGGCTTTAAAGTTCTATATGCATGACGTCAGTGTCAACACCAGACGCTTTCAATCTTGGGCAGCTATGGCTCTTGCAAGAGGATCAAGATTGGAAGAAAAAATAAATCAGGTATATTTTTATTGCGGTTAATAAAGTTCAATGTTCTTGCTCACAGTGCTCGTAAGCAGCCACTTTAGGTTACACCATAGATAGGAATCCTTCAGGTTTTTCTCTTGCTCCTTTGCAGCTTTTTTGGTGTATAATTTATTTTTTAGATAATTTTTTTAAACAACGCTTAATTTTTTGAATTTGGTTCAAATATTTTCAAAATTTATTTTAAAATTTTGCATGCTGATTGCTGTCTGCCAAAAATTCATTCTCCCAACACCAATTTTTTCCTGAAAGTTATAATTTTTCAGCAGCGCGTCGTCTTTTTCAGCAGTGCGTCATCTTTTTCAGCAATGCGTTGTCTTTTTCAGCAGTGCGTCGTCTTTTTCAGCAGTGCGTCATCTTTTTCAGCAGTGCGTCGTCTTTTTCAGCAGTGCGTCATCTTTTTGCAAAAGAAATTGTACTTATCAGGTAGCCTTTAGTTCTTTGAAAGGTTTAAAAAATAAGCTAAAATAATAATTATAATAATATGTAATGAAGATGACATCTCAATAATAATATTTATTTTTAGTGTGACATAAAAAGTGATGGAGTTATACGCAAACATATCACTTCAACACTAAGGTATATTTCATTTGCAGTTATTGACAACAATTTCAAGTCTTTTGAAACTGGATTATGAGAAAAGATTTTATTTTATTCTATAATTAGTGTGTATATATCTCTTTGGGTACAACTCACCAAGCTTATTTTTTTTGTATACTACTTCTCAAAAATTTTAATGTTGCTGTTGCTAAGATCTATTATTTTGAATGTTTGTCTTAAATCGGTATTAAAAACTTTTATGTTTGTGTTTGAATTATCTTTTCATTAAATAGTACCCTTGTGACTATTTTTATTCTTAAAATGGTCATACAATATTTCCTGTTTACTGGATTTTTTTAGAATTACAGTAATATGCGCAGCAAAATATTAGTTTAATTTGCTTTTTAGCAATATATAATGTAGTTTATGTTTTTTTTTTCTGTATGCATTTAAAAAATAGATGAAAATACAAAATATGTAGTTTGTTTTTTCATTCTGATATTTGTGTGGCTTTTTTTTTTATTATTATTATTCCCCAGGCTCTACACTGAAAAAGCCTATTAACCCACTGTCGTGTACCACTTCGCATTCCTTTAAAAATTTTGTCCAACTAGTTATTTTACTAATGACAGGTAGTTTTTCAAAATGAATCCCCGTTGTAACATAGGATCATCAAAGATACTCACTGAAAATTCTTCTTCTCTCACAACAATTTTTTTTTAGCGCATTTTATCCAAAATCTCACATTTATAAATATTTTTAGAGTTTTCTTAAATTTTTTTAACAGCTATATATTTCAAAACTTATCTCTTTGTAAGGCCTTACATTTATTTAATCTTTTTTAGATGTTTTGAGAAAGCCGTGGATATAAATGGAAACAAGTGTGTTATTTTAGAAGAGGTGAGAAAACTTACTTTTTATTTGTATGTCCTTAAAATAAAATAAAAATTAAAATGTTTATCTAAAAACTGTTAAGCTTTTAATTTTCAAGTTTTTGAATCTTGATCTAGAATCCATCAAAAATTTGTTAGTGCGAGGAATAGCCCAAAAAAACCTTAAACTTCGGATAATCAGGGGAATTCAAGACCAATAAGCAGAATTAGGAAAAATCACTGCGGCAAAAAATTGCTGAAATAGACTATGGATATTGTGCCAAAACTTGTGGCAAAAAAATGCTACGCGAAATATGTCGCTTTGGAAATTTCACTTTTTGTAAATCTCTTACTTCTAATTATTATGATATACTAGTTTGTCTTTAATATTTTTTTAGTTATCCAATTCCTTATAACTTTATAGTTATAAGGACTCTATTTATATAACTTTAACTTGAATAGAAAAATGAATAGCCAATAATTATTAAATTAACAGCATTTACTGAAAGTTTATTTTAAATTTTTATTTGTTGATTATAAATACATTGTTATAATGATATTCAGATGCATATTTTTTAGTTTACTGCACTGTAGGGGTAAGATAAAAGTGTGTTTATTTTGTTTAAAGAATATTTTGATAAAAAATCAAAACAGTTTTTTTTTCCTTTATTAAAACAACTAGAATAAAGGTAATGATATTTTATACTTAAAATGCCCCTCCCCTCTATTTATATTTGTGTCATAACAACATAACTTGCTGCAGAAGAAGATCAACTCACATGCCCACTACTATTAAAGCAAGGGAGTGAATTATTCAATAAAACAATCAAATTTAAACCTAATAAATGATTATTATAACACCCTAATCACTTAGTTTGATCTAACTTTATCCAAGGTTGCGGCAAAAAACAGCTAAACTGCAAATATAAAAAGCTTGCAGATATTCGATTAAGAACTTCAAGAAGTTGTTTGTTTATGATAAAATTTTTACATCTTATTTTGGTGAATTTTTATTAGTACTGAAGTAAAAAAAGATCTGTTATTAAGAGGAAAAATATTGTCATATTCTATTTTTACCTGCCAATAAAAATAAAAATCTTTTGCACATTAGGCTGGTTGACATAAAATCAATGCAATCAAAATTATATATAAAAACATTAGTCAGTAGATGTATTTTAATGATCATGAAAATTACATCAATGTGGACTTGGCAAAGACGTCTAAAAAATAACTCAGCGTTGTTCAAAATTTTACACAACTTTAAAAATTGCCTACAAAAAAAAACCAATAATTAAAAATGAAAGATATTCCAAAAAATTGTACCTAGATAATTTAACAAATTAAGAGAAGTATTTTTATTTTATTATTTTCAAATTTTTTGAATCTGATTTTCCTGTTTAGTTTTATAAGTGCAGGAAAAACAAAAATTCTTTTATACTGGTATATTAAAATAATCTGTGAAAAAGATTTGTTTATTTGAAAAAAAGAATTTTCGAACAATATGGTTATTGAATTATAAAACTATTATGCAACTGTTCCAAGAACACGAAGGTTAACTTTAAGCTACAAATGAATTTAGTGAAGAAAAAACTTTATTATTATAAATTGTAAAAATAGAAGAAGAAATTCATGTGATATTTGAATGTTCTTAATTTAAGTAATAAACACTAGAAATCAGAAAATACAACAAAAAAAATTGCTGGTGATTTTTTGACGCTGATATGTCTTATGTCGGCAACAGTGTCTGTAGCAATTGTATTTTGACGCGGCTAATTCCAAGTGTTGAATAAGAGGTCATGTCATAACCTGTTTATAACAATATTGAAAATAATTTTTTTAAATATATCAATTGTTAGAGCATGTATTTTATTTTCCAATAATAATTAGGCCTTTTGATGGTAATAATAATAATATGAAATGCATTTAAATATTATATAGTATAAATATTGTTTACTGCTTTTAAAACTTGTTCAGCCATAACAATTCCTATTATGCTAATAGTTTTGCTACCTGCAGATTGGTGTTGATATGCATGGTTTTGCAAATTTAAACAATGCCTTTTCTCAGGTGACAGTAAAAAGCCATATTTCGCTAACGACATATCTTCTTGTGCCAAAAAATTTGCCATTTCTGTGTCGAACAATTCTTACATTTTTGTTGTCGATCTTTGAATTGTTTAGAATTTTCTGTTGTCAGAGTCATTTATTAGTTATGTGCTTGTTAAAAGAAATCTTGTGTTGTTTGCTTTTGGCATGATTTATTTCATTAGATGAATGATAATTTGTGCTAACTACAATTGTTTTTAAATCTTTTAAATTTGTTAATATATCTTTAATGTTGAATGCTTGATGCTCATCTCATTTGTCAGGTACTTTTCACTTTTTTAATATGTTAGCCAGTCATTGTTGTCTTATTTTGCCAGAATTATATCTTTTACAGCTTCTTTCGCTAGTATCTACAGTCAAATTTATAACTGTGTTCTTTATTTCTTAAGCTTTACCTCAGTATTGGTTTTTTCTTTTTGATGTTTTAATTTTTAAAAAACATTTATAATTCGCTGTTGTATTTATTTATTTCTTTTTTTTTTTTTTTTTTTTTTTTTCTTTTTTTTGATTTTCATTCATCAGCATTACTAAAAATTCATTTTTATTTTTTTTATCATTTAGTGCACTGCACTTTTGCACTTTGCTACAACCTCTTTGATGTAATTTTTGTGATTTTCTTCATCAGTTGGACAACAAACACTGCAAACATGGTGTCTCATCAGAACAGATTTTTAGGGTTTCCACTTACTTATTTTTCACACACTGCAAGTTTTCTTTTATATGCCTTGAAGTCAAAAAACCACATGTGCAGGTATTCACTTATGCTGTAATCTTTTTTATCTACTTCTTATCATTATCAGCATTTTCAGTGTTGAAAACGTACCAATTAATCTCTCAGTTAAGCACCCACCCTTCTTCAATACACTTCTACTTAGGAAGATTTATTTCTTCTAATTTGTTACTACTGAATACTCTAATAGAAAAAAATGTAGTTTGTGAAACTAATACAAGTATCTCAGAGTTTTAAATTAACATTTTAATATCAGCAAGCTATGAAATTGGTTGAGACCTGGAAATTTTTTTGCTCATGAAATTTGCAAAAAAAAATTTTTTTGTTATCTTTGAAATTTTTTTGTAAGTTAACCAAAATATCATCGAGTTTGGTTTTTTTATTTCAGTATGGTCAAACTACATACATGTTAAATGCTTATGCTTCAAGAAGACTTGTTGAGGTATTATGATCACAAGAGTTACCTTGATGAATAGAATTTTCTTGCAATTTCATCTTAATATTTTGTTTCTTTTTTAAATGAATTTGAAAATTTTACAAAGGATGAGTAAAATTCTATACATTCAGTAAAACTTGTGAGAGTGATTGTATACTAATCGATGTTAATCATAATCAGTTAATAGCAATATTCAGGTTAAGTTATAATTAATAGCATCATTTTTATATTATTTAGTTCAAGTTCAGTTGGATTCCAAGTAATCAAGTTTATTATTATGCATTAATTACACTCTCTAAGATTGTACTAATAATAACGGTATGATGAAACGAGATAGTTTTATCATACCGTTATGATTTAGGATTTGCACTGTAAAAAACAAGACACTTCAACAATTGAATTCTATAAGAAAATGAAAAACGAGATGTTAACGCTTTCTATGAAATACTTTTATAAAGCATCGCTACTTGCAAACGATAGAGAGGGAGAATTATGGGTACAATACTACATGATGGGTAAAAGTTCTGAAAAGTTGTGTAAGCCAGTTGATGAATATTTGAGTTATTATCAAAAGGTATTTTTTGTTATTATTATTATTCGTAAACAAATTTTTGATTGAAATATGAATGACTTTATTCAGACTTGGCATTGTAAGGCTACATGTACATTTGAAAGGTTTATGTGAAAATCAAAACTTTTAGTAAGCTTTTTATCCATTAATTTATAAAATATATATATATACTTAAATTCTTAGAGCCTTATTTCTGATTTCTCCCAAATGACAAATATCAATGATTCTTTTTTTTTTTTTTTTTTTTTTTTTTTTTTTTTTTTTTTTTTGACTGAAATTCTCACGAAAAGCATATGTATGCAATAAAGATCTTGGAAACTATATAAAAATTGAAAATGAAAATTGAAAATGTAATGAAAATTGTGACAATAACAAATATGGGTTTCATAATTTTTCTGAGGTTAAAGAGGTAATATTTTTATTACCAATAATGTTCCATTTTCACTCTGTTCAAGATACATATCTTTTTAATGAGAAGTCACTGAAGTTCATAGCATATATAATACTTAATTTAGAGCTTTATATGCCACTGCTTGAAATTTAAAAAAATTTAAATGCTGTTATTGTTGATTATTTCACCATTATGGATTGCTTATTTAATCTATATATATTAATAGTTAACAAAGCATTGACATTAGACTAATAGTCTGATGAGGTCTTATCAAACACTGCAATCACAAGTGAACATTAGACAACTAATCCAAATCATTATCATGGATTCATTGTGAAGGTATATTTAACAGGTGAACATAACTGATTAGAGAGATAAAACGCATGTCATGAGTTATAAAATTTTATTTGGCGACGTTTCAGGAGTCATGCTGCTCCTATCATCAGGCCTAATGATAGGAGC